>WTXH01000073.1:0-147468 GCA_022376555.1 Russula compacta | reverse complement strand
CTTCCATTTGTGAGCATCCATGGTAGACGCCACAATGTTTCCTTCAACAGTTCCTTTCTTCCAATCAATCTTTGGTTCATTAGTGGCTAGGAATGGATATCCTAGGATGATGTTATCATGTCCTAAGTTGGTGACAAAGAAGGGAAATTTTTTTGTGATTCCTTGATGTCGAATTTCAAGTTCTACTTTGTCAGTAATTTTCCCAGCCTGGTTGATGGTTCCATCAATGTTCCTGGCGATTCTTGGTTTCTGGAGAGGTATTGTGGGGATTTGGAACTTCTTATGAGTTTGTGGTGGATGAAATTTTCTGTGGCTCCGCTGTCCACAGTGCTGTTGCATCGGCCCTTCTGTTCCATAAACGTAGTATTATTTGAGTTTGTACTGATTGAATCTTGGGTACAAATACATTATTTGTGAACAGTGCCCAAATGATGGCCGTGTCATTCAGGCGGTTGAAAAATCCACTCCTTTGGCCTGCATCACATTCATCCATTGCACCTTCTTGTCGTGGAGAAGGTGACCATTCTATTAACCATATCTTTGATTTTGTCCACTTCTGGAGGTTCTTCTTCGGCTTCCTCCATTTCTTCATCTTCTTCTTCATAGTATTCTTCATTGCTTTGGACCATCTTAATGTAAGATGGTTTCTGGGGTGGCCTTTTCTTGGTAGGGCAGTTCTTGGCCATGTGTCCTTGTTTGCTACATTCGAAGCATCGTCCTTCTTCTCTATGCTTCTTTTTAGCTTCGTCTGTGTCTGCTTTCCTAATGGTATCTATTGCATAGGAGTACCATTGGTGTAAGGGCTCTTTGGGTGAACTGGGGTTTAGGGGGTGTGGCGGCATGGCGGGTGGTGGTTTTCTAGGTCCCCAGTTTGGCATAGGCCATTTCCCTTCTCCAAAGATCAGGTTTTCTTGCTCCTGTACTTTGGATTCCTTCTGGACAGCCTGGACATATCCGTCAAAGGTGGTTAGTCCAGGGTGCATTCTGAGCATTCTCTCCTAAGCCAGATGGTAGTCCTTGTAAGAACATTTGTAGTGTTCCTGGAGCGTCAAGGGCATATCCAGCTTTAATAGCTAGGTTCCTGAACTGAGCTATATGTCCATCTAGGTCTCCTTGTTTCATTCTGAGTTGTTGAAGCATGGTGGTAGCTTTGGTAACTTTGTGGATATCAGTGAAAGCAGCTGTAAAAGCTGTTTCAAATTGGCCCAGTGGACTTCGTCTTGCATAGGTATATTGTTGGTGTGGAGCTGATTGCTGAGGTGATCAACTCATTGGTAGACCCAATCATCGACTAGGGGTCCTCTGATGTAGGACAAAGCTAAGGCTGCTGCTTGTATGGGGTGTTCATTGTTTCATTGTCTTCATTGAGCAGTCTGTAGAGTTTGAACTCTTTTAGGAACTTGTCACTTCAACTTCTGTCTCCTGTGTATATTTCTGGAGGTGTGCCATTCCACTTTCCATTGCCTGGGGGATGAGCAGCTTGTGCTCCTGCTTGTTGTGGACCTGGGGGTGGTCCTCCAGCAGGTGGTTGAGGTTGTTGAGGTTGTTGGGGTGGTACGTTGGCCATAAAGACTTGTATGGGTGGTTGTGGTGGGGGTAGGTCTGGTTGTTGGTCTGCTGGGGTGATTTGGATTTGTGGCTCGATGTGATAGATGGCTAGAAGGTTGATTTGTTCTCCTAGTTGTTCAATGTCTTCTGGGAGTTGTGGTTCTTGTTCTGGGGGTTGTGGAGCTTCGATTTGCTCGTGGTGTGCTGGAGTTACTTCATGGTATGTAAGGGGGTCAGCTTCTTCTGGTGTGTGAGGTCTGTCTTCAGATCCTTTGCTGGCTGTGTGTTTGTTTCCATTTCCTTCTTCAGAGGAATTGTGTGCTTCACTTCTTTGTTCTCTGGGGGAGTGGAGGTTGGTGGAATGTGTGTGAGGGGTGTGTGTTTCTGGTGCTGTAGCTCCTAGTTCTGCTGTAGCTACTGCAGGGGTTAGTGTGACTCGCTGAGCTTGATAATTGGGGTGGTAAGGATCGTCTATTGGTGGGTATCCTGTTCCTGCTCCTCCGTGTTCAATTCGGTCTTGGTCGTATGCCCAAAGAATACCGTTTTCGTCTCTGGTGAGGGTGTACCAGTATCCACGGATGAATTCAACTGGGTATCTTCTGATTGCACTGGTGTTTTCGCTGGGGACATCAAGGGTGTATCCTCGATATGTTCCTTGGACTGTCCAATAGATATTTGGTCTTGTGATGTACTCTGGGAGATTTGGCTCTGTTCTTCATTCAATGTGAACCCTTGTGCTTCCTTCCCAAGCCTTTGGGTAGACAAGTGGTTCTCTTCGGAATTCTTCCGTGTTGACTGATAAGCTTGGTCTAATGTCACGCTGGACTGAGCGTGGCGGTTCTGTCGATGTTTCTGTCTGGCAACCTCCTTGGCTGCTCATTCTCTTTGTATGAGGGGTAAGGTGTCTGGCCTGTCTCTGTCCTTCTGTTGTATCTGTAGGATGATATCTGTGTCGGTGACCGTCGTCTTGGTCATCTTCTGTGGAGTTCTAACGCCTTGTTAGAATGACTGTGGGTAGTGGCGGTGCTGGCTGCTGTCGTTCCCTTATCTCCTGAAGGAGGAAAGGGATCTAGATGTGAAGGAGTCAATTTGGATACTTAAGATGTGTATCCAAAGGAAGGGATGTCTGGAGTGCTGATACACCTTGTATTGCACTTAGTTCGTCAGTATGCCACTAAGGTCGTGAATGGAAGGAGCTGCTCCTTCCTGCTGGGGGTTCTGGTGCAGATAGGATGATTCTATAGAGCACTGAGAAGTTCGTTACTCAGTGACCTTTGTCTGTCTGGAGCAAAGAAAGGCAACACCTTTCTGAGTGCTTAACATATGTGTCAGAGTTTGAAGAGTTCCTAATCAGGACTCAGTTTACTATATATGGTAGATTAAGTGAAACACGTCACTAAGTCGCTTAGCAGACCCTAGGGTACATTCTAGGGTGCGAGTGGGAGGGGAAAAGGGGCTGGGAAGCTTTGGATCACTCAGAGGGTTGCTCTGAGAATGTCTAAGATTCACAAGAGACCAAGCTTAAGGCTTTGGTCCCCTTCTATGAGCGTATTTATACACAACTATTTAGGCGGAGTCTTCGGCAGTGTCTGACGTGTTTCAGCAGCAGTAAGGCCATGAAAACCGTCAGCAGATTAGTGTAAGTAATTTAGTAACAAGCCAAGGCAACACAACAGCAGAAGGGATCGGCAGGAGTGTAATAGCAGTAGTGTAAGGTAAGAAGGGGGAAGTGGTGACGACTCCAGCCGGACTGTGGGAAATATGTATGTATAAGGTAAGAAGATTAGTAAGCATAAGCATCCCAATAGTCCACCATGACATCTGGCCCACTGGGCCACTTGAGTATCCTGGAATTGTTGGCTGAATTCCAAGAGGAATTGGTCCCATAGTGCTGGGATGTTGTCTTGGGGCATGTGTAGTCTGTTGATCCACTCGCCCATATCTCTGACCCATTGGGCCATGTTTTCTCCCTTGATGAGGGTGAGGGTGAAGGCAATTTTCTTGAAGGGGGAATTGTACCCTGCTACATCTGCGTTCAGGCACAGGTATCCTTTTACTTCTTCGATGAAGTCGTTGGCCTTGGACCTATCCCCCATAAAGACTTGTGAGAGTGCTCCCATGGTTTTTACATCGGCGGCTGCTGCCACTGGTACTTGAGGTGCGTTTGGGTCTGGTCCTCCTAGTCCTCCTGGTCCTCCTGGCCCTCCTGGTTCTCCTGGTCCTCCTGGTCCTCCTCCGGACCCTCCTGGTGGTCCCAACCTCTTGGGGACTTGTCTGAGGATGTTTTGAATGTGTTGTGGTGTGCTTTGAGTGGTGGTGGATGGCTGTGCGGCAACGGCTGTGGCTGTGGTGGTTTGGGTCGACATGGCTTGTGAAAGGCTAAGGATTCTTGCTCCCACTGATAGGGCATCGGTTGGTAGTCCTTGAAGTGGAGTGAGGGTTCTGATGGGGAATGCTGGTGTCTTTTCTTCCACCGGGGTGATCTTGATTTTGTTAAAGGCGTCGTCAATTTCTTTGACCGCTTCATCTGACTCTGTATCTGAGACAACCTCGGGTTCCTCTAGTTCTTCATCGAGAAGCTCGTCAGCCTCTGATCCTTCAGTGTCGTACTCATGTAGCTGTGGGACTGCCACTCCCAAGGTATATCGCCCTTCAGTCCAGTGGACTTCTCTCCACCTGTCATTGTGGATGCACACCAGCTTTGGGTTGGTTGGTGCTTTGCCTCTTGCTGTGACAATGATCTGTATATCCCGATCCGTGGGATTAGCTGGGGTGTTCTTTGGAAATGTACCGAACCCTGTGGTTCCTTCTGCCTTCGGTGGCATCTACCCAATCGAGGGTCGTAGTTTGCAGTGTCCCTTCTGAACTGCTAGCCGTATTGAAAACAAGTTGAGTCTAATGTCACCGCCAAGGGTTTGACAGCAACAATAGACACACTAAGTCAATGAGCGAGGCCTCAAAGTGGCCTAGAAGACTTTTAGAGGGGAAGTCGACCTGCAAGTCGATGTCAATGCCTGGGTTACTGCTTGCTGAGCTTTGACTCAGTAGCCACCCGCAATGAAGTAGAACACTGCTAGTATTGAGACAAGAGACTCAACTTGCCCCTACTAGGCATAATGAGTCCCCTATATATAGTACGTGGTACTTGAGGGCAGGCCTAGGGCCTAAGGGGCAGTGCTACTACCTATTGATATCTGAAACACGACAAGAACAATAGCAACCAGTAGCAAAAGGCTACACAAGAATCACAGGCTGATATACATGAAACAGGGCACAAACTTGAAACGGGGTCACAATACTCTAGCTGGCCAGTTCCACAACTTACAGGGGCGCGATGGTGTTGAACCATCACCCCAGGCCGGTTACAGTAAGTACATATAACTAAGTAAAGAGCTGATGCATCTCTAAGGCATTGTATCTGACTACAAGATAGTAAGCATATATGACAAAGTAAGTGATGATGCATCTAGGTGGCATCCTACTAAGCCTATATGACTAAGAGGCTGGATGACATGTTTAAGCAGCATCATGAGGCTGTGAGACTACAAAACATGGCATATTAGTCTGAAAGTATTAGTAATGAGCTGAGGCAACATGACATAAAGTGGAGGGCAGTGAAGCATAATAGAGGTGTGGTAATGTATGGTGATGGATGTGGAAGAGGCTCCCTGCCAGTCCATGAGAAAGCGATTACTATATATGGTTAAAAATGATGTAAGCAAAATAGTCTGGCAGTCCATAACACTCATGGCCAAGTATGGCATATAGAACCAGCTTGAGCTGTTCCTGGATGAACACTCATGGCTGAATATGGCATATAGAACTAGCTTGAGCCATTCCTGAGCCCCTCTGAACTGACAAAATGACCATATATGGCATTGAACACTATATATGGCTTTAGAAACAGCTCAAGCTGTTCCTGAACCGCTCAGGAGCCATGAGCTGTTGAATGGCTTGGCTCACCTCACATATGGTCCAGTTCAGCTCACTGAGCGGTTTCGAGCCGCGCCTTGGCAGCACCAAATTTGAGGTCACTTTCCCGGACAACCATATATTGAGACTATCGTCCAGAGGCAATGCGCGAGGCTGTGCAGTGTCTGCCTGCGCCTAGTACTTGATACGAACCAGCTGCAGCGCGAGCCGCTCACTACAACTCTACGCTCAACGTCACGGTATGCCTCCGGGGCGTATTTTACCTTGCGAAACCTGCATGATTAGAGTCAAAGTGGCCCCGTAATTGACGTTCAAAAACTAACGTGTGCTGGTCCCAGCCATCTTCCCGTGCTGCACCTACAGTAACTTGAGCTTTCTTTCCATCCACACTCGCCCCTCCCTTTCTCGCTCTGGCACGCGTCCCCCGCTTCTACATCCATCCTTGTCAACTAGCTGGAATAGATAGCATCGAAAACCATAGTCATCTGCCCATGATTGTTCTCGTGCAGCCTGCCTATTTTTCTCGGAAATAACGCAGCAGCAGAGCACCAGCTAAGGATTCGCCCAGGCACATCGTGGTACCCTGGACCTTTCAGCCCACACAGAACAAGCTGTCCTCTGTACTTTTTGCAAGACGTTCCACCGGCACACCCCTACGCTTTCCATGAGTCTCCTGGCCTGAGCACTACAACTGGCACGTCGATCATTGGCGTGTCACGCGTGGTCGCATACCTTTCGTTGCCGCCTTCCGTATGTCGTACTAGTATGTTGCTCAATTCTGTACCTTCCGCGAATTCTAACATCATGGCAGACAATCTACTTCTCCCATATGACATACACTAAGAAGGCAGGAGGCACGCCTGTTCAGCCCCTCGAACTTGCCGTTTCATTTCGTACCTGCAACCACTGGCACAAATAGGCGCAGTCTCAATGTAGGAGGGGCATCACGGCCAGACTGCACACACACACCGTCGGTGCGCGTGTCTCCGTTCTCGCCCTCCTCGTCGCACTTCGAACGCTGCCGCGTACATGGAGATACACCCAAGCAGCCTTCAGTAACATTCGGGCCTTCGGTGAGAAGTACCTAATGCAGGAGGAGGGATCAAATCCCACCCTAGGCAGAAATGCGAACTCAACGCCCTCATCAGCACAGGCATTCAAAGTCTACTCGACTAAGTCTCATGGAGTTTCAGTTACCCAGCCGAATTGATGGGGCCCAGCTGCTGGAGCTTGCCCCGTCAACGATAATGATTTCATACTACGATAACAGTATAGTATTTTGACTCGTATCTTTAGGGCAAGTCGTAAAGGTTGGCTATAGTGAGCACCAACTGAACTGCATTGTTAACCGGCAACCCGATCACGGGCGCCACACAGCTCTGCGTACCTGTGAAGAACTGACAAACGTTCTATGATTATGGTTTATCTACTAGCTACGGAAATACGAAAAAAAAATTCAACTCCCGGCTTACCGCGAACGCTGCCCATCATGGCTGGGACCGTCGCTTCTACCTTTGTCCTCATAGTCAGAGCCCTGTGCCATGAGGTCGGCATGTCCCATTTTCTCGAGCTTCTTGTCAAAGTCGCGCTTTCTGTAGCCCTGAACTATCCGTTCGAGAAGTGAACTCGTTGAGATGCCAGGCGTGCGACGCGTTGGTATGAATTTTCCTAATGGTCTGTGAGCGGCTCGAAAGGACACGAAGGTGGAGCGGGCAAACCTATCGACTTGACAAAGGCATATACATCCTCATGCCCTGCACTCAAATATGGTTCGTCATCGTGCGCCACATAGTCAATGTTGTATTTCTCGATAAACGTTGCGTCGATGACCCAAGGGGCGTCAGGGGTGACCTCATCCACCCAGCGACAATGGCGGACAGCTTCGCAACGTTCTCTGTGTTCCATTACACATTTGAATTTATGTTGTTTTACTTGCTCGTCGCTGTTCACCCCAACGATGAGGTACACCTTTGGGAAAGAAACCTTGGCTTGACGAAGCTGTAGTGAGTGACTGAGATACTTCTAAGCGTACGTCCAGGGTCAGACAAAAGAAACTCGTCAAAGCCTACCCATAGTGAAAGAGGTCATATACACCTTTGAAGGAGAAGCCAAGTCGGCGGGAGAGGCGTCTCAATCGAAACGAATACGTACCATCTGCGTAAACGCGCACAGGCCTGCCAACTGGGGGCTCGTTGATCTTGTATTTACGTTGTAGTTCACCATTAATTGCACGGCGCACGAAGGCTTGTATATCTTCCGGCGAGAGAGCAGAGGGATGGAACGCCTGAGCTCCATCGTGGACAGGGCCGGATTCAGGGCCAGTTGTGGCAAACGAGTTATACACAATCACACGCCCAGGTTCGATCTCCGCATCAGAGGACGAGGCAGTTGATTGCGGAGGTATGACTGTGAGAGCAGCAGGGAGACTGTGGATGACGGGAGTAGGCGAAGGGAGCGTAGAGGTCACGGCAGAATGCGATTGGAAAGGGGAAGGCTCGCGATCGCGACCAATTGTGGTACTGCTTTCGATGTCGCCATCATATGTGGGAGAATCGACTCCATCGTCAGATAGCATGGAAGGTGACAAAGTATGTTTCAAACGAGATCGTGATGCAGGGGAGGAAGAACGTGCGGTCATGGGCCCTGGACCGCGATGTTGGGTGGCAACGGTTTGGCGCAACGGTGATGTGATAGAGAGAGCGGAGGAGCCATCATCAGTGAATGGGTCATTGTCTTCTTCTGAACTAAGGAGCGGTGAGCGAGATGGTGCGAGGGAAAGCGAACTAGAGGAAACGGACGCATCATAGGCTGGTGAATCCACTTTGTGACCAGGAGGCTTCCCAAACGACCGTTTGCTGTGAAGGATCCTTTTATGGTGAATTGATTCTGGAAGCTCCATTGATTGGGGTGGAAGTTGTTTGGAGAGAAAGGGAAGGAGAGAGGGAGGAGAGGAGGAGGAGCAAGTTTGAGGGGTTGGTGCCATCGCAATTTGCCGTTCCATGGATGACAGTCTCCATTTATCTTATCTTATCTCGACACGGAGATGCGCCTCTCCCATCCATTTAGAACCTCGTCCAGTACAATCAGTCGTCATAGTTCAAATCATGGGCGATCTTGGTACGCACGTTCATACCATTACTCTATGATCTGGACCCCAATTGAAGTGCGATAGCCGCTATCTCCAACTTGAATGCATACGCGATATGCACTCCTCCCGGGAGCATCTACACAGTTGATGAGGAAGAATCTACCGCGGACTGCATGTTAGTAGAAAATGGGACCATTCTCGCCGTAGGAAACATCGGTGTGCCCCCTTTCCCCTTTTTGATGTGTCTAAGCCAACTGTGAGCAATTCAGAACAGATTCGCAAGTTTTGGAGCGCTCGTAATCCCAACGTGTCGTTGAGCACGTTCCAGACACCGCCAGGTTCTATCATAGTTCCAGGCTTTGCAGGTATGACGTTATGAGCCGCTTCTCTGTCATGCCATCCTCTCAGTGCTACCCGTCTTGCAGATGCTCATGGCCACATTCTTGAATGGGGCGCTAATGAGCAGCTCCCTCTCGATGGCTGCACGTCGATAGATGGTACTCGATATGCGTATGCTCTCGACGCCACGTCTGATCTGCCTCTATAGATGTGCTTCAAAAGATCAAGTTGTACCTTCTTGCTCACCCGGATGTACTTCACGACCATACTCGCTGGATCATAGGCATGGGTTGGAATCAAAACAATTGGCCAGGTGGAGCATTCCCTACTGCAGTATGTGCAGTCATATTTCTGTGTCCCTCACAGGCTGATTCCTGTCGCGAAGGATGACCTCGACCGTGAACCTCTCCTTCACGGGCGTCTTGTTCTGTTGGCACGCATCGATGTGCATGCTTGCTGGGTCTCCAACGCAGTCCTCTCAAAGCTCACGAATCTCCCAGACGTGGTTTACGGTGGTCTCATCATACGTGATGAGGCTGGGAATCCCACTGGTCCGTTCGATGCTTCGCTCACTGACCATGTCTCTCGCCCACCTTCCGAACAGGCGTGTTCGTCGACAACGCTATGGATCTGATTAACAAGCCTGTGCCGACCGAGGCCGAGACTCTTGAATATTTTGACAAGGCGATGCGCGATGCGTTGCGCGTCGGATTAACCAGCATCCACGACGCGTGCGCGTTACCAAGAGACATACCGTTCTTCCAGCGGCATGTCCTTCACCTTTACCCTTGATATACGCTCACACCACGTAGGATGGCTGACGAGGGGCGTCTACCCGTGAGTCCCATCACATTAACGGTGCCTAGATTATGCACACTCTGCGACAGATCAAACTCTATTTGATGGGCGGATCTCCCTCCAATGATTGTTTGGGCTCCCAAATACCTCGCCTTGTCGACTATGGTCTCTACAAACGCCTCACTGTTCGCAGCGTGAAACTCTTTGCCGATGGCGCCCTCGGCTCCTGGGGCGCCTCACTCATCGCTCCTTACAGTGACAAAGCAGACACGCGGGGACTTCTCATTACCCCACCCCAGACTTTGCATAAACTTGTTGAGCGATTCTATGAGAGTGGCTTTCAAGTGGTGCGTGTCCTGGTCATATTTCGTTTCCGGGACCAAAACGACGCATAGAACATCACGCCATTGGTGACCACGCGAATGAAGTTGTGCTCGACATCTTCGAAGATATTCTGAGCAAGCCCGGCGCGGACGTGAATACATGGCGCCCACGAATAGAGCACGCACAGATCTTTCAGCCGAGCGACCTCCAGCGTATCGGAAGGCTCGGAGGTGGTTCGCACAACTTTGGTATCGGCTACTACTGATAACAGCATGTCCTACAGTCATCGCGAGCGTACAGCCGACGCACGCGTACGTTCTGTTCCCGCGGCCTGCGTGCGACGACATTAATATATGCCATAGGACAAGCGATATGAACTACGCTGAAACGCGCCTGGTTTTCTTGGCCTTCCTTTACTCTACTTACGCACCTCTAACACCGCTGCTGTCTCCAGGGTCCCGACCGTATCAAAGGTGCATACGCCTACCAGACGCTCCTCCAGTAGGGCCCGCCACTTTTCTTCCGTACCCCTGGCATCTCAACAGAAGGCGCCGTGTGTTCCGCAGGGCCTCTCCAGGGAAACGTCTCCCGCTAGGCTCGGATTTTCCTGTCGAGGGTATAAACCCCCTCCTAGGCTTTTACGCGGCCGTCGCGCGCTGCAGCCCCGAAGGCACATCGCCACACGGTCCGGGCGGGTGGTATGTTCCCCTCCCTCCGACTTGACTTGACCTCCGCCATACACGTACTGTATACTATGCATGCATACATACTGTACTGCATGATCGTATTTTCGCGCGTGCGCGACTCTGATTCCGACCATGACGGGCATTTGTTTTTTTTTCTTATGGGCAACCGTTTCTGTCCTCCACAGGTACCCCGCGGAGGCACTGACGCGCACGCAAGCTCTGCGGGGCATGACGTGCGACGCGGCATACGCGGCATTCGCGGAGGACACGCGCGGACGGCTTGCGCCCGGGTTCGCGGCGGACTTTGTCGTGCTGGACCGCGATATCATGCGCATTCCCATAGAGGAGATATTGCGCACGAAAGTGCTCGCGACCGTCGTGGACGGACAGGTCGCGTATGGCAGGCTCTAGGTTAGGTTAGGTTAGGTGAGGGTGGTGGTGGGGCGCGCCCCGCCCGCCGACGCTGTTCTCTCGTTGATGGAACTGATCCGCAACCCCCTTTTCCCTGCCAATGGAAGTCATCATCAATTATCATCGTCGTTGCTGTCCTTTTTCTGTTTTTTTTTTTTTCCTGAGACGGCTGGGGAGGCCTTTGATTACGGTAGTTTTCAAACTGTCATTGACTGTCGTCCGTCCTCGCCTGCGTGCCGACAATTGAGGTGATACATGAAACTCTTATCGTCGTACTGTACTGAGACGTTTGGTTGTGTCCGACATGGGGAAGACCCGACCGTCACCGTCCCTGATCTGCGGTGGAGCCCCAAGCCTTGTGCTGCACGCACGGTCATTTCCGCGCGCCCAAGGGGCGGGGTGAGGAGACTATCAAATGCCCCCCCCCCCCCCCTTGCCACTGCTACTTGCTCGAGCTGTTCGGGGTAGCCGCCAACCTGAGCCAGGAGAAAGCCACAAAAAAAACCAAGAAAACGAAAACGAAAACTGGCAACGGCCTAGTAGTTCCGAACTTTTCACGTGCGCGCAGGTGATTGTGAAAAAAATCGAGAACGGAATTCGCAAGAGAGAGAACCCCCAACGGCATTTGGTTGTTGGGAAGGTCTAATGGAGTGCGAATGGTCCCGTGGAACGCGCTAAAAATGTATCCCAGGTGCTTCAAGTTGCCTATTAGTAACTGGCTTCCCTCCAAGCTCGGATATCTGTGGGAATCTAGGTATATATATGGAGAGAGAGGTAGCAGATGGTCTGATCATCTGGGACAACTTCTGAACACGGGGGTTATTTGAGAGATTTCCACATGACACACCATCGACTGTAGTACTACAGTTGAAATTCTCAAAATGCATGGGGGGGCGCTTAGAAATCGGGTTACTTCCGATTCTTCACTCAATGGCTCGGATGTGCATGCAAATTGAAGGATAGGTAGACATAGATAGTCACCACAGCCATGTCAATTTTTGAGTGAGGTTACTTGGGGGGGAAAAGAACTGGGTAACGATCATGCATTATAAGAATTTCGACTGTAGTACCAATATATTGCAAGTGCGTTGGTCCCTCGCCAGGAACTGGGGAACTAGGAGCCCAGGCCCGTACCCACGGCCAAAAAAAAAGGGGGGAGGGGGGTTGGAGTGGTTCAGTGCGCCCGACCATGTTTGGAAGCTATCCTAGTCGTCGTCGCCAGTCCAGCAGGCACCCTATACGTACGTACCTGTAACATTTCCATCAGCAAACCCCATTGCATTGCATGCACACATGAACAGATAAAACAAACCAAAAAAAAAAGGATTTTCTCTGAATGATGAATGACTTGCCAAGGAAGTGAAAGTGAAAAGGTTTTCCCCCTGCACGTGCGTTCCAGTGCAGGGCAGTACAGTACATACAGTGGACCCCCGGATTCCCCTGAGCCAGGGCAAGTGACAAATCAAACGCAAACGCAACGCAACGTCATAATTATGATATATATCATCAATGCTGTGCTGACATCTAGCCTAGTGTGGAAGATGTGTTTCCTCAGCAGTGCAGCCCAGGTGTTTTGTTCATATTCTTCCTCCGGGGAATGGGGAGACCTCGAAGAGAAACTCCACGGACTTTTCGTCTAGTTAGTGTTAGGGTGTGTTATCGACACCGGTGACATGTTTGGTCCGGCCGGGACGAATAGATACATCCGAACAACAACTGTATTGCAGTGGTGGCGCACAAATGACAATAAATGGAGGAACTGGCAAAGAACCAGGTGAGTGGGACCAGTCCAATTCTAGCAGGTAGTGACACGCGCCCCGCCCTTCCCCTTCCCTGACATTATGGTATCATGTATACTCTGTACGCATGATACAGCGTGTAGTAATTCAACCACGTCAGCTCGCGCGCGCTTTGCCTTTTGCCCCTCGGACGAAAAGACTCTTTCCCAAAACGAAAAAAACGTCATCTAATTGAATTTGTACATTCCAAGAACTAAGGAGCTAGAGCTATGACACATGAAGACCGGAACATGGATTGGAGGATTTAAGAAGAGGGGGAAAGAAACTGCCAAGGGCAAGCACAAATTTTAAAGAAAGGAATTGGGGCAACTGATAATTTGGGATTGGGACTGGGATTGGGAGGGGGAAATCAGATGTCCAAAGCAAGTGATATACAGCAAAACAATTGTGATGGTGATCCGTGAGACTCGACAAAATTGGGGGGGAGAGGGGAGAAGTGGGAATGGGGGAATGGTAAGCAGATTGTGTGCACAGGTATCAGCTGTTTCACAAACGAAAAGAGAGAAAGAGATTCTTCAAGTCATATCAAAAAGAAAGAAAAAAATGACGAGTCCCGAGAGAGCGTGAGTGTGTTTGTATTTGTTCAAATTGCTCGTCGAGACATGGTTCAAGTAGCTCTAAACCCGGCGGCGCCACAACGCGAACTGCGCGAGGCGAATGAGAACGGCATAGAGCGGAAAGACGGCATGTACGACGCGAAGGAGAGTAGCCGGTGCAATAAGATTACCGTGACCATGAGCGTGGATCAGTGCATGTGTGTTCGACTGAGACACCGCCGTGGGAGGCGGTGTCTCAACCTCCAGCTCTGGCTCCGGCGGATCTACATGCAGTCAACTACTCTCTGCCTCAGCCTCTGCAGAAGTTTCGGTAACCTGGACCCATGCGACGCCCGCATCGGAGGGTGTGTCAGCGCTCTTGCTGTCGCTAGCATCGCCAGCGTCGTCTGTGCCTGTGGTGGCCTCTTCCCTGGTGGCCTCGGAAGCCTGGAAGCCACCACGGGTGCAGCATTCTCATCGTTGACAGGTTCTACTACCGAATCATCCGTCTTGGCCTTTTCTTTCTCCGCTTCTGCTTCTGCTTCCGTATCTGTCTCCACTGCCTTGCTTTCCTCTTCCTCTCTTTCCTTCTCCTGTACGTATACACAAGTTAGCTTTCCATACTTGATAGATCATTCGCAGGACGCACCTCCTTTTCTTGTTCGCGCTCCTTCGCTTCCCGTTCCTTCTTGAGTTTTTCACGCAGCTCTCGCTCAGTTACGACCCAACCCGCTGCACCTTCAGCCGCCGCCTCGGGTCGCGACTTATTTTTCAGTAGGTCTGCAAGATGGGCATGTTGGTCAGTAACCGCCTAGTCCCGCCACGCATCAACATGGGACATAAAATCCGAGCCGTTAAGTAAAGTAGTACCGTAAGGGAGTGGAGTGTGATCGCTAGCCAGGGATCAAGCCGTATCCAATAAAAAATCAAAACTCACAGCCTTGCAGTGCAGCGACGCTGAAGCCCTCGTCTGGGATCGCGTCTGCGAACTGCTTCGCAAGCTCCGCTAGGCGCGCGGCAGTGAGTGGCGGCACGGCAAGGGCACACGCGGCAGCAAGTTCCTCTGCATCCGATGGGGCTTCGGGAGTCTCGTTCTTGGCGCCAGCGCGCGAGCAGACACTTTCGCTACGACGGCTGCGGCTACCTGGTGGGGTCGGCGACAACAACGGGGAGAGTGATCCAGAGCGCGAGGACGTAGATGATAGGGCTGAGAGCGTATCGTAGAGCGAACTTAGCTGAGTCGTTGCAGGCGACGAAGGGGCGGGCATCTCGAGTGACTCTAAATCGGGATCCGAATCGAGGGTCGCTGGAGGGTCCGCATCGGCGGACGGGAAGAAGTTGCGGAACAGGTTCTCAGCCTGGTACTTGGACGCATTCTTGAACTCGATCCAGACATCCATGCGACCAGGACGACAAAGCGCAGGGTCAAGTTGCTCGAGGTGATTTGTTGTGCTGTAGTGAGGATGGATCAGCACAGTCGTTACAGCCAGCCATTGCATTGCGAGCACGTACGCAAAGAGAATGCGACCCTCAGCAGCAGCAACACCGTCGAGGGCATTGAGCAGTCCGCTTAGGGTGAGTGTGTTAACATCTGAGAGATTTTCCTTATTCCTGTTCCTCCGACTGCGGCTGCTGGAGCCGCTGCTCGACTCTTCCTCATTATCCGACTTGGAATCCGACTTCTTCTTCTCCTTTTCTTTCTCCTTGTCCTTGGCACGCGAAACAGAGCGGGTGAAGGCGGCGTCAAGGTCCTCGAGGAGGACGATGCAGCGCGAGGGGACACGACCCATGAGGGTGGTGAGAGTCGAGTCATTTATCCATGAGGACGATAGAGAGACGACGTAGATATCGAGCATGAGCTCTCCAGCGAGGGCATGGATGAGAGATGACTTTCCAGAGCCTGGAACGCCATATAGCAAATAGCCACGACGGAAGGGGATGCCCCGGTCCGCATACCACTGTTTTGTATATCAGCCGACCGTCAACCTGAAACGCAGGGAAACGCTAGGCGCCGACCTTCTCGGATTTGAGGAAATCTTTTGCGTCCGCCACGAGCATCTCCTTTACGCCCTTATTCAACACTATAGATGACAGCGGGCGCTTGTGCCGAGAGTCCGTGTAACGCCATGAGCCGTAGGAATCGGCAAAGTAGATTTGGATGCGGTGGACGGCTTCGGCCTCGTATTCCTTTTTGGCCTGCAGGACGAGCTGCTTGAGGATCGAGTTGCTACGCGCAATGACACTATCGTCGGCAAACCGGGATTACGCCGGGGTGCAAATGAGTCACGTCAGCGGGGATAGCAAAATGGAGAGGCACGTGTTCGGGCACGCGTACCTGATGGACAGCATCTCATACCCGTTGCTCTTCCGGCCGCGCCTCACGCGCAACCAGTGCCCACGATAAAAGATGGTATGGGTCGTATCTGTCGTGGGCTGGAAAACGACGCGCATTCTCGTTTTGCCTGAGGCTTCCTCATCGGCGCCGTCGTCGTCTACAAATGCGCCATCCGACTCGCGGTAGCCATAGTATCCTGGCGATGACGAATTTGTTGTCGTCTCGAATTCCCGAGAGCGCTGCCATTCGGGCCGACGGGATAGCCACAGCATTAACCACTCATATGGGTAGTCTTCCTCGGAGAAATGTGCCGTTAAGAAGAACGCTAGTGGCAGTGCACATTAGCGAATACATCACATCATAGGAAGAACTAGCGGGGGAAGTGGGGCAGTAGACTCACAGTTGACGAAAGAGGACCTGTTGGGGGAGGGGCATGGTCAGTAAGCGAGCGAATATGGAGCGTGGGTGACAGGAAGGCCACTGACCATGCTGAGCTAGACATTCGCCTTGCCGTCTCGACTGTTCCACCGAGAACGACGAGCTTCATGCCGTCGACGACAGAATTGCTGGCGACATTGCCGACGAGTGGCTGGACGAGACTCTTAAGTGCCTCCATTTGTTGAAAGAAAGAGAGAGAGAAATGATGGGTGATGATGTGGGGGGGAGAGGGGGAAAGGGTAGAAGATAAAGGGGAGGGGATGAGGGGACTTATAAGGGAGGGGAAGGGTAGGGGATATTAGGATGCTGTGATGGGGCGGAAGCGCGGGAGGAGCCAATGACTCGCAGGGGGGGAAAGAGTCAACCGGTCTGGGTCCCACGAGGCCTTATAGTCCCCTCCTGGCGCTAGCGCTTATTCGATCACAGCCTAGGCGTTCACTCTCACCACCCCCGTACCTAACGCCGCACCTAACACCGTCAATGCAAAATGTATCCTAGCCCTCATCTACTAACTACACTCCCAGACCCGAACCCTACCCCTACCCTCCCCCAAGATACAACCCCTCAACCGCTACGTGCGCCTGCCACATCCCCACCCGTCGGACAAGCCTCAACATCGCCGGCACGGGCACGATAAGTAAAAGGGAGACCGGAACGAGCACAATCAAGAGCAAAGAAAGCAGTATCGTAATTCCCGGTTTGATGACAAGGAAATAAAACAGGGCTTGATATGAAGTCGGATCCGTGAACTTGGGATAGTCATCACCCATCAGAGGGCCACCCACGTGCATGCGCCGACGCGCTGGACAATGGTCGCACTCACCATGGAGAACGAGTTACGATAGAATGACCACTCGTGCCGAGATCCCAACCCCGCCTCGACTTCGTCCGGAGTCGGCATCCGAAGACGCGTGAATATGGGGTATACATGGCCATCAAGCGGATACGCCAGTGGTCCATGGAAGGTGCTCTGTAGGGCCACCTGCAGGCAGACGCGCGACAAGAAGCATCAAGCCAGGCATTTGGAAATCAAGATGAAAAGGAAATAACAAATACGTAGTATCGTTCTCACCTCACCACGCGCGAGAGCTCTTGCGCCAAGGAGATCAAAAAAGCACAGCACAGCGCCAAGCGGGAGAGCGACGAGCAGGATAGTACCCAGCTGCGGCGCAGCGTACCAAGGGTGGTTCATGAGTTGCGTACATGTGCATTCCCACAAAAGGCCAAGTGAAAATTTGCTTACCAGGGTAAATACGAATAGATAAACCCATGCGAGGAGGGCATAGGGAAAGTTGAAAACAAGCAGGTGTAGAAGGGCAGACCAATACGCCCCACGACCTATTGGCCGGAAATAGTGTCTCCAACGAGCATGCCAGCCTCGTGCTCGACGCCGAGTAATGCCGGGCGCATGGGTAAGATGATCTTCGGGGAGGGTGCTACCCTCTGCGGCTTGACCACGCGGTGCCTCGTCTACGTCCTCTGCGTCCGCGTCCGAGTCGAGATCCATCCGAAAGGCAGAGACGACCGTTTGTGCCAAGCTTGGTGAAATACTAGCGGCACTCGACAGCGACATTCTGCGAGCGCGGCGCGTGGGTGAAGACACGGAGAGTAAGGGGGTGGTTTCATCAGGGTGAGGAGCATGATGCGCCGGGCCGAGGCAGGCAAAGTCCTCAGAATCGGCGCTGCTGACCTCTACTGCTGTTCTTCTCCGCCTGCGCCGGCGATCACGAGAAGGATAAGGAGGAGGTGGGTCATGCGGGATGTTTAGAGTTCCATCAGATGCGGTTGCTACCGGTGGTTCTGGTGACATGCTTTGGTTTGCAATTGGTTGGGCAGAGAGAGGAGGTAAAGCAAAGGTAGCAAATTTTGGCGGTGAGGGAGGAGTCGTACTCGATAAGATCACGTTAGTTGCCTGTGTGGGATGAAAGCTATAGCTATGCTATACTATCAGAGAGGAAAGGAAAATAATGGAAAGAGAGGGAGAGGACGAGGAGGATGGAGATAGACCCAAGAGAGCGGGCCAGACGCATTACGGCATCGTGTGGGACTCGCGACTCCGAGTCCGCGGGTCGTGGTGCATCAATCAAATTGGCCCCAATTGTGGCCCGTTATCTGGCTTCAATCCAGCTCCAAACTATTGTCATTGTCTAGAAGCTAGAAGCTCAAAGGCCCCATAACAGGCTGCTCTTTTAATAGATGTAGCAACCTAGGCTTGGTCGTTTTCTTTCTGGAGCGTCATTGCTCCTTCCCTTTTCCGGTTCGGTTGTCACCCGAGCTAGCTCGTAATCCTATGGCACAATATCCGCCAACCCTCCGTCTACTGGTTCTGTAAATGTAATCTGCCAATCTCACCCCGGTCTGCCCTAGCATCGTGGAGATAGTAATCTCGGAGTATAAATGTACGGTGTAGAGTGTAACTTGGTTCCACATACCTGTACGTGACAGTGACGCCATGATAAGTTTCACCCCCACACCGGTCCGCTCTGCCCGGTCAGAATGTGCGGCAGATTCGCACTCGCGTTGCAAGTGAGTGTAGCCCCCGTTCCCATCTTTCTCAATCATTTAAAAAAAGAAAACAAGGCAGACCAAGTCGAGCAACTCGACGGCTATCCCGCACTTCGCGTCGACCAGTGGGTGCACAGAGACCGCTATGTACCCCGTTACAACGTCGCGCCGCGCACGCACGCCCCCGTCATCCGTCGCGCGCGGCCGGAGCAGCCCGCGCTCGTCATGCACTCCATGAGATGGGGACTCGTCCCCCACTGGAGCAAGGCCGAGCCGCCGACGCTGAACACGATCAACGCGCGCGCCGAGAACCTCGAGGAGGGCGGCGGGATGTGGGGCAGCGTCAAGGGGAGGCAACGTTGCGTCGTCGTCGCGCAAGGGTGCGTCTCCCACAACCTGTCTCTCTCTCTTTGCCCCCATTTTCTCGTGGTTGTTACATGCGAGGGATTAACGCAGACGTCTGACGCGCCGGGTGGGTGGGGGCGGAATTTGCAGGTACTACGAGTGGCTCAAGAAAGGCACGCAGCGCACCCCGCATTTTACGCGGCATAGTGACGGGCGGCTTATGCTATTCGCCGGGCTGTACGACTGTGCGACCCTCGATGGTGAGCGAACCAGTTCAAGTGTGCATGTCGGCGCGCTGCACGCACGCTCCCCGCGTCTGTGCGCCGCAGCATGGCTTGGGCTTGGGGAGGAGAGCTCTCCTCCCCAAGGAATATCTCTGCTGACCTGGCTATTTGCGTGGTGCAGGTCAGTCCGAGCCGCTTTGGACGTTCACGATCGTCACGACGGCGGCGAGCAGCAGCTTCGCATGGCTGCACGACCGCCAGCCCGTCATCCTCACCTCCCAACACGATCTAGACCGCTGGCTCGACACCTCCACGCAGACTTGGGACCCCAAGCTGAACCGCCTGTTTGACCCATACAACGACTCAGATGCTCCCCTCGAATGGTGCGTACGCCCTCCCCCTCCCCCTCCAACACATGGACATCCGACGTACACACACAGCTACGCCGTGCCCACGGAGGTCGGTAAAGTGGGCAACGAGTCACCGACGTTCATCGAGCCGGTGCAGATGCGCAAGGACGGCATCGAGGCGATGTTCATGCGCCAGGCCAAGACGGCGCAGAAGAGCGCTGCGCGAGATGCTCCGCCTGCTGTAGCGGCGGGGAGCGGCAAGAGGAAACGCAAGCCGTCACCCTCGGAGGAGGACAAGGCCATCCCGATGGAAGCCGTCCTCTCTCCTTCGCTTTCTCCGTCGCCGGCTAAACACATCAAAGTTGAGAGGGATCCAATCATCAAACTGGAGCCCCCCGTGGACGTCGACACGGGTGACTTGGAGGGGAACAGCGACGTTGAGATTCTCTCTGCAGACCCTTCACAACCCGTTCGTCAACTTCCCTCCCCCTCCCCCACTTCCCCTCCCCCCTTTTTTTCCTGATGGGTATAACCATTTTGCCTCACCCAGAATGCATCACGTCAATCGAATCTTCCAAAGGCCGTCAAGCCAAAGCCGCGGAAGAAAGAGCAAGATGATGACACCTCTCCACCGAGTCCACAACGGCAACAGCAACGGGTAAGTCGCTATTCTTACCAGTTATACTCCTGTCGCTTCATAATTCTGTCTGCCTGCTTCCGTCGTTGTCGTCGTCGTCGTCGTCGTCGTCGTCGTCAATAGCCCTCCCAATCGGCTTCCAAGAAAAATATTAACGTACGTCCGCGCCCGTTCATATTCCACCATCGTTCTTTTTTTTTCCTTCTTTGGCCCTGAACTGTTGTGGTCTGTCTGTCCTCATTCACAACAGCCTGTCACTCCCCCACGCAAGAAGAAACAGGAAAAATCCGAGTTGTCGTCCGGTTCGACGCCCAAGATCACTTCGTTTTTTGCCAAAGCCGCGGGCTAGTAAAGCTCAAAAGTTCCCCCCATCTTAAAGTCACTATCTCCGTGCTTGCTTGTATCTCAGGTTGTCTCGTTTTGTTTTTGTTGAATATACTGTATGCGCAGATCTTCTCGCTCTCACCGTCCCCGTTTGTACACGACCCTCTTGCTTCCTCGGATTCGTACAAGCAGTATGTTTCCCTCCCCATCCGCGCTTTATGCACCACGCTTGGATTGACTGCCGCAAGCTGCACGAAGACTCGATTTTGCACAGAGTATTGACGATTAACGTACAAGATGAGTGGACAGAGATGTATGAGGAGAGAGTGAGAGACGTATGATAACCGGAACACGAATCAGAAAGAGAAACGAAACAAAAAAGACAGAGAGGAGAGGAGACATGGGAAGCTCAAGCCTGAACGCGATATAGCACACAAGAAAAGCACGTGACGTACACTCCCAAGGAAGGACGGGTAGCAAAGCGGCGGTGGGACGCGTACTCACTGCCAGTATCCCTGTCTTCCTTGCTGCGCCGCAGCAGGTCCATAAGCCGAATAAAATGCGCCCTCCGATGCAGCCTGTGGGTACCCCAGATGTCCTTGCGGCCCCCCCTGAGCCTGCTGAGCCTGTCCCGGTCCGCCCGCTTGCGCTTGCGCCCCGGGGCCCTGCGCGAACCGGGCCGTGCCTGCGCCGTAGAACCCGCCTGCCTGCGCGGGGGCGCCCCCGCGGCCTTGTGGGCCTCCTGAGCCGCCTGCGCCCACGCCACCGACGTCTTTAGCGCCTGTGCCTTGTACGTACGGTTTGAACGCCGTCTCGGGTGACGCGGCAGCTCCCCGTGTGCCAAGTCCTTGTTGGTGCTGATGCGCGTACAGTGGCTTGCCATAGTCCGCACCGGGCAAAACGCCACCGAGACTGGCGCTCAGCTGGTGCGAATGGCTGTGTGCGTGTGGGTGATAACCCAACTGAGGTTCGTCGTAGGCCTGCTGGTGTTGCTGGCCATAGAGACCCTGACCCTGGCTTTGGCCGTATGACTGGGGCTGCTTGCCTGGTGGGCCCGCGGGGCTGGGTGCGGAGCCGGGACCGGGTGGGAAGACGGGGTATTTGACAAATGGTTGCGGGACGCCGTACGCATAATTGTACGGCGAGCCGTAGTACTGGTTTTGAGGATATGGCTGGTAATACCCCATGGGGGGTGGATAGCCCTGCCCGCCTTGCTGCGCGCCACCCGGGGGAGGTGCAGCTCCTCCTTGCTGTTGTTGTGGTTGTTGCGGTTGTTGTTGCTGTTGTTGCTGCTGCTGCTGTTGCTGCTGCTGCTGCTGGAGCCCAGGTAAACTCTTGACTTCATCGTGTAGTCCACTGCGTGCACCAAACGTGCCAGTCTGCTGTTGGCTATATGAGTCATAAAAGTTCTAGAAGCAGAGCTACAGATTCTCCGCATGGGCCGCTGCAGGGAAGAATGACTTACCCGCTGTTGGCTGTCACTGTAGCCATAGTCGGTACCTCCGCCGAACGCGCCAAGCTGCGAAACGGGGCCCTGCTGGCTCAGTTGTCCGAACGCCGCATATGGACTGTCCTGGGCTTGAGAGGTAGGTGGTGTACCGGCACTAGCGTGGAAGTAGGGCCCCTGCGCCTCTGGTTGACGATAAAATGACGTAGGTACTTGTTGTTGGGGAAGCGGTGACTGGTGTTGCGCTTGGGCGGGGTCCAGGTGAGTCGGAAGCCCATGTTGTGTGTACTGGTGCTGTAGTGATTGGTGGGGAGGTTGTTGATGATTATTGTGGGAAGGCGGCGACACTTGCTGCTGTGCTGGCTGGGGTTGTGTTTGGGTTTGTTGCTGCTGCGACTGGAGTGGGTAGCTAGATATTTGGGAGGAGACCTGAGGCGCTGCCGAAGGTGTGATGAGTGCTGGCTGTGATACAGATGTAGGAAGATGAGATGACGCTGGCTGCGGGGGGACCGACACCTGCGCTTGCGCTTGCTGCGGGATTGTCTGTGGCTGAGTTGATTGAGTGAAGCTCGGTGCTGAACTGAGCGAGGAAGTGATGGAAGGAGAAATGATAGGAGCTTCCGGTGGTTGAGGTGGGGTTGCTGAGACTTGCTGCGGTTCAGGTGCTACAGGGGATTCGCTTGACGGCTTAGCGACCGGTTCAGGGGTGGGTGGCACCACGGGCTCACTGGATAAAGAGGTGCATAGGCACACTGTGTGATCACTAGGTAATAATAATGTCACTCACGGTTTGGCGTCGACAATCTCATCACCACCAATACTGAGGCTACCGAACTGCATGCCGACTTTCTCAAGGCCAGAGCCAAAGTTGTTTGGAAGTGTGACCGCCTGGTCTGTTTTGAACCGCGCACTATGCCTATGTGCCGCACTGCTTGGCCTCGCCTGTACGGGTGCTACATGTTTCGGTATTACCTCACTAAGGCCGCTAACAGGTTCTTTGGGCTGAGGAGCAGGCAGTGATACAGCGATAGGCTCATGAACTGGATCAGGTGCTGGTACTGCCTCGGGTGGGGCAGGTTTCGCTTCATCATGTACTTTGATTTCCTCAGCGGGGATCGCGTCCCAGGTTTCCGCGACGGGGGCAGAGGATTTGGGTTGTAGGTCATCCTCCCACGAGGGCGGTTGGACTGTAGTAGGTTCTTCCCAGCCCGTCTGAGCCTCAACCGTAGGCTCAGTTTCCTGGGAAGGTGCTGGGGGAGGGGTAGGCTCGCGTGGAGGTTCGAGTGGCGCGGAGGGGACTGGAGGGGGAGGTGCGGATTGGGAAACGCTCGAAGCGGCAGCGGTGGTAGCATGTGGCTTTTCGGCTGGTCTGTGGGGCGAAGTAAGAAATTAAAAGGAGTTGAGGAAATTGACGAATACACACCGGGCGACTTGCGCCCATGATAGCTTGGAGGTGGCTGGAGTTTTGACAACGGGCCGAGTAGGAGGAATAGGCTGCGGCTTGACAGAAGGAGAAGCGGCGGCAGAGCCATTAGCGGTTGAGGTTGCACCCCAGGTCGATTCGGTGTTGCTACCCCATCCCGAAGCAGTGATTGTTCCAGCTTGGGTTTCCGAGGTACTGGCCCAGCCCGCGTAGGTCTCGGCACTAGAGGCTGTAGTCGATTCCCCCCAGGGATCAGAGGAAAGGGGGGTGTCACCATTCGCAGCGGGTGATGCAGGAGCGCCACCATGAGTGTGAGAATGATTACGGTGAGACTCGCGGTGAGCACCACGGGCACTAGAAGCGCGACCTCCAGCAGCGCCACCACGACCAGGGCCCCCACGTCCACCACGTCCACCTCTGCCTCCACGGGATTCACCTCTCTCTCGACTGGGTGTGGAGTCCTTGGTTTGGCCTTGATGGGCCGAGGGCTTTTTGTCCTTTTTGCGTGTAACCCATTGCTCCGCGTGGCCTAATATAAAGGAATGAGGGAGGAGGAGGAGGATAAAGAAAGATGCTAACCCTCAGTGATACGTGTAGCAGCGATTGAGGGATCTCCACCTGCTTCGATCAAAGTCGAAAGGAGGTCTAACGAGGTGGGCGGAAAATAAGGACGCGTAGGTTGAAGCTCAAGAGAGACAGACCGTCGATGGACCAATCTGGGAAAAACTCTTGCAGCTGTTGTACCTGAGTGCGATACTGGTCAGGTATTTTTGTTTGGAGGGGGAGATGTGTCCGTTTGGGGTCGGACGATGACTTGACTGTGGACGACATTTGCGAGGCGAGATTGGTGCGGTGCGGTGCGGTGCGAGCGACCAAGCGTAAATTGAATTAATTCAGGGCGGAGTGTCATTTTAACGGTTATCAACGACAAATTAAATAATCCATCACTCACACGACCCCGACCGGTACTATCGCATCGCGCATACAATCGCACAAGCACGGTGACCGCGACAATGAACAGCCCGGCCGCTCGTTCCTCGATCGCTGTTCAAGCAAAACGAGCTCGCCCTCCAAATCTCACCTTAACCCCCCCAACCAAGAGATCAGCTACAGCTCCGTCGGTGCTCGAGCTAGAAACTCCCATCGAGGACATTGATCATCATCCCCCTCTTCATAAATTCACGCCCCCGACATCTCCCATCTATGCTACCCCCCTCTCTGCCGCTTTCTCCGCCATTGGTCACTCAGAAGGTGATGTTGACCATGTAAAGTCACCAGATGATATATCCAATCAACTTGCTGTCCTTGAACAACTTCGACGCAGCGTACAGAAAAATCTCCGCCTTCGCCCCATCGCTGTAACACCTTCTCCTCCCCGCTCCCCTACACGCCCACTCTCATCCGCCTCAAACCGGTCCGACTTCACACAGGTCCGCTCTTCCAGCCCAGCATCTACTATCGCATCCCCCAGTATCTACTATACCCCCATATCCGACGCTAAATCTCCTCCACTTACTGCGCACTACATTGGCTCTAGCATCCTCGATCGTTCTGGACCAGAATTACCACGAAGCCCTGCTCGCTCCATCGACCCTGCTTCTCTTGCCTTCCGCCTCGACAATTCCCCTCGCCGCCCACTCCTCATCGACACTCGTCCAGCCGCTGCTTTTCTCGGCTGTCATATAAAATCGAGTATTAATTTTGCCATCCCCTCTCTGATTCTCAAGCGTTCTCGAAAACCCGGTGCCGGTTTTGGCTCCATCGATGCCCTCCGTCAATTTATTACTACAGACGCCTGCAGAAACGCTTGGGACACCCTTATGGCTCCAGGAGGTTCCTGGGATGGTGACGTGATCGTCTATGATGAGGAAATGAACCCACAAGACAGATTGAATGCACAAGTCATTGGCTGGGCTCTCCTTCCTGTTATTTCACCACTCCTCGTCCGAGGCAGGGCTGATTATCTCGAGGGCGGCATGCTCGCCGCTCGTGCTCATCCCGACTTACAGAAGTTCATTACCTCACCAGACGACTCATCCTTCGAGACACAAAACCTAGTGCGAGAACAGCTGCATCCTATTCTTGCCTCACCACCGCCCGCACCTAAACTCTCCTTTCCATCTAAGCCAAAGAAAGGTGGAGGACTCTTTCAGCTTGACACGGCCACAGCTGCGCGTTCTAGTACTCTTCCAGAAATCGAATTCAGTGCAGGGGCCGAGCCCGTCCCGATGCTTGCCAACATTTTGCCAAGAAATCCAGAAAATACTGAAGGCACCTGGAACATTACCGACGCTTCACCTTCCCCACCCCCCTCCCAGTCCATTTTTCTACGTCCCCCGCCACCAAGCAAACCGTCCCTTCCTGCACTTCGCAAAATCGATACGAAGTCGGCCGAACGCCTTGGCCCACCAAAACTTCACGTGCGTACCCTGCGCTCAGCCACTCTCGCTGCTCCTCCTTCCTCAGGATGGCCCAGTGGGGGTGGGGGCAGCTCGCCACGTGCACATTCACCATCCCACCTCACCCTCACCCACTCCAACCACACACCACCCGCTTCCGCAAGGCTTGGGGAATCCCTTCTTCCACCACCCTCACCCATTAGGCCATCCTCCCCTCGTACACCTCTTCCTCCAAGTCCCTGTACTGCGCGTCCAGACCTCTCCGCTCCCCCCTCAACGGAAGAAGCGATTCCAACGTTTACGGTCTCAACCATCTTGCCTAACTTTCTGTATCTGGGTCCCGAGATCACAGCTCAGGAGCATGTTCGAGAGCTTGAGAGCCTTGGCGTGCGCAGGATTCTGAACATTGCTGCCGAGTGCGACGATGATCACGGACTTGAGTTGCGCCTGCGATTCGAGCGGTACGTGAAGATCCCGATGCGAGACACGGTCGAGGAGGAAAACATTATTCACGGCGTACGAGAGGCTTGCGAGGTCCTTGGTACGGTCCCCTTTTCTTCCACCCGTCGTTGCCATGTGCCAAACTTATTATGATAGACGATGCGAGCTTACACTCCGCGCCGACTTACGTGCACTGCAAAGCTGGAAAGTCGCGCTCGGTGACCGCCGTGATGGCCTACCTTATCCATGCAAACCACTGGACGTTGTCACGTGCGTACACCTTTGTGTTGGAGCGGCGGAAGGGCATCTCCCCCAACATTGGTTTCGTCTCGGAGCTCATGAATTTCGAAGAGGCTGAGCTTGGTAGTAAATCTGTGGGTGTTATTAAGCAACCGCAATCTGCGGGTGGTGCCGGGTCCGACAGTGATCACCTCGACGGGGATCGATGCGCTGGGATTGGCATTGGCGGGCGGCGACCGTCGCACATGCGCGAAAGCCTGCCGCCGGCTTGGGGCACTGGCGGCAGCGCTAGCGGGGCCCTTCCCAGCGTTTCGCGTAGCGTCGCTGGGGGCGTCGGGCAAGAGACGGAGGTGAAGGATGCGACTGGGCGATATCGACACGCACGCCGTGCTCCAGTCAACGAGAATACACTCCAGCCGATGCGCCGTGTTAGCAAGGCGGGTCTCGAGAGCACATCCGTGTCCGTCGAGCCATAGGCCGTCCGAAAGACGTTTTCCGTGTGTTCATGCATAGGTCCATGTCGTGTAGCTGTTTTCGTCTTTACAACAGCAGATCATACTTTTTTTTGTTCTTATCACGTACGGTATGCTTTTCTACAGACCTGCAGTACCATTACGCACACAGGGGGCCCTTGCCTATAGGTTTTGTTGCTTGGTTCGATCCCTTTATCATCCCCTTCTCCATCCTTGTTTGTTTTCGTTCTGTTTTGTTACTTTTTTTTATTTTTTTATTTTGGCAACACCTGCAACCTGTCGATGCCCCTGTCATTGATATTGTTTATATCTATTCCCTCCTGCATTTGTACAGACATCGCATTTTTTATACTGAGGGCCCGTTGTGGTTGGCGACATGTCGCTTTCGTGTAACACTAACGGGGACCTCGCCTCAAGGCGAACTTGGGGTGAATACGAACAACGAGCAATCCATTCTCTCTAAGTCGGTTAGCGAACAGTTTGGACATTCGACACTAGTTATTTATCGCGTGTAGTGTGCCTCAACCGAGTGCTGCGCTAACACCTGCCACACGCGAAAAGTCACGCCGAGAACAACAGGTGTCATCGGAGCTGAAGCGACGACCTCACAGCAAACGATCCAGAGCTGGCGCAAGTGTGCCGATTGCCAGCAAGTCTGTCGTCGTGCAGCCAGCGGCGGTCTGACATCCACTCCACTGGATACTACTATGAGGTGTCGACGGATGGTGCGTCCTCGGGAACGTTGCGGATAACGACTGGCAAGTGGCCCCCCTTTCAAAGCCCAGGTTCCCTCCTCAGCCCATGCAGCCTTGAGGGCACGAAGAGAGACTCCGAACCGAGACTAACTAACGTAGGCCCCGGCCCCTGAGATGCCGACCTTGGGGTATTTGCTAGTGGCTGCACTCTGAAGGTCGATCTTTGAGAGAACGCCAAGTCAGGGAAACTGAAAGTCCGACCAACCGGGATGCAACCTGGCAAGCCCGTCTTTGCGATTCCAAACATGCTGCACCGTGACGTTATAAATGCGGATTTGCAAAAAGTGAGCATATGTTACCAGCAAGCTCCCGGAGTGCGCTGGCAGTCGTGACTCACTGCAGTCGTCGAGCGAGGCTTTCATTTTGCAGGGAGAATGCTTTCTCGGGGGCGTGGTGATACACCTTTACGCTGAGGTTTTCCTTGTCAATCAACCACTGGCAGCGGCAAAAGGTTTTGCCTTTGAATTATCAGAAATCTGAGTTTGGCGGTGCTGGTTCCATTTTCCCTTATTGCTCGAACATGCGAGGGAGGTAGAGGTCAGTTTGGCCGAGATGTGGGCCTGTTGTCACTGTGTTCTGTTGCAAGGGATGAACAGTAGTTCAAGATACAGGTATATAAGTGATGTCAAATCGTCGAATGTCGTAATTCTGTGAGATCGGAACCAATGGCAGTGAATGACGAACTTGGGGAACTGGTGCTGGAACGATGTGTCGTGCAACTAATGAATGATATCCTTGGGTGATATGCAACGTGGCGTCATGTCGTACGGATCCTCGCCTGTAAAGAATGGCCACGATGGAAGGTAACAGTTCTCCTATTCGCCGTAGAAGCATCTGTCAGCTCCGGTGTGGAAATGTAGGGATTGAGTGACATACCCCAAGGCCGCACGCCGGTTCGCATCGTACCCACAGCGACCAGTCGAGCCAGCTCATCAGTTCATCAATGTGTCTATGACCCACATCAATTACTTTGACCGCCTTCGCCTCGTCTGACCCTTCTACGTCAAAGAATTCCAACCATACGAGCATCAACCGCCGGCATATCTCGCGAAGCGTGCCCTCGACCGCAGCGTGGATCCGCACCTCCTGCGGTGTGAGCATGCCCAGCGGAATGTGCGATGTCTGTGTCGTCGCGCAGCGACGCACTGCCGGCGCTGCCCAGCTCACGTTGGCCGTTGCCGGCCGTTGTTCCGGGACGTCCACAGTTGTGAGATACGGCGCGAGCATGATGAGCAGCTGGGTGCGAGCCGCCGCCGCTTGCTCGGCCGCATCCGTGAACGTCGCGTTCGGTGAGAGCAGGTAGCGCAGATACTCGAGGCGGTCCGCGTAGCGCTCCATCATGATTCGTGCGATACTGCCCCAGTCGATGTTGCTTCCACTGGCTTTCTTGCGCGTCAGCATAGACTGCAGCTCGGCGTGCACACGCTTGGTGTCTGCTGCGGAAATTCCTTCCAAGCGATGATAGAATCTGTCTTTTACCTGACGTGCCTCGACGAGGCTTGAGAGTGTTGGGTCGTAGAAAGTGACGAATCCCGTGTAGTCAAGGTGGACGCGGGTCTCTCCTGGTGCATGGTCGTGCCAACCTCCAGCGACATGAGCCTCGAAGAAGGTGTTGAAGTAGTCCAGGAGTGAACCACGCCAGCCGGGGGGTGGCGATGGAGCTGGATCAGGAAATGGCAGATGCGGAAGCTGTCCCGGTGGACGTCTGTGTCCTTTCGTCACGTTGAATGGTAGAAGGTCGAGAAGGGTAATGACCTCCAGTCCATCTGAAAAATCGCATATCATGACCTCACTGCGATGGCACGATTAACCTCCAGACGACCATGCATTCAACGACAACGGAAACGTACAAATGGAATTCCATTCTGACGAACCCATCCAGGCCAAATGGCTTCCCCCAGTCGCACAAAGCCTTGATGCGCTCCAGCTCTGAGATAAACTTGTCAGGCCGAGGTTTTCCCCAGATGATGAGGTCCTGAGAGTCCATAGATCCGCCCTTCATCTTCGCTGCGCTTGAACCATCAAAGTACAAGAGACGGAGGTCCCGCTTAGCCTGTACCGATATCATATAGCAGGGGCCGAAGCAGAGCATGTGGGCGTGCTCAAAGTCAAACGCAAGCCAGTCTGGAGCATCTGGCACACTATTGTTGGCACGACCATGGTACAAGATCGTACCAGTGGATATAGTGGCGGGCACAATACTGTGGCCTGAGAGTCGGAAGGACATATGGATTGAAGTTAGCATACTGCTACCGCAGGCTGCTTCTATGTATTAGGAAGGGTTCAACCAACCCACCATTTCTACGAAAGGTATTCGGCCATCGTTGCAGTAACCCACTCACGCTATTAAATATCAAGTGATGGGTGGAATTGGGGTTCGGAGGTAGCTCCCACTGTATAAATAAATCTTCCGACGCCTCCTGGACTCGGAAAGCAGCTTGATCGTTACTATCGTGGGGAAGAGCAAAAGCTGCTATGGCCAGCAGGAGCGGAAAGACGCGACACAACACCCACTTCATAGTGGCAGTCGAGCAGTAAGCTCTGCACGACACTCCATTGATTTTTTACTCGTTATCATCGGATCACCGCGACTGCACATCGGTGGTGAGAAGAGATAGTGCAGACAGCTTAATTATCGGACGTTAACAAGTAATTTAAGACAAAAGTATAAGTCCATCCACAGCGCGTCTCCCGGCCTTGGATGTGAATATGGTCAAGACAGAGACAGCTATGGCAGCCTCAGATTTTGAAGGGCACCATAAGGGATCACCACACAGATAGCCAACGTGCATAAGCTTATCCATTGCTTTATGGTTGAATAGAAGCAGCCCACGACGTCCAAGATGCCCAGACTTACAATCAGTTGAACAAGGAATAAAGGTTCAATGGCATAATACAAGGGGAATAAAGTACATTGCCGAGTCTGTGAAAGGAGGGATCATTTTCCAGGTGCCACATAGTCCTTACTGAGATCGATGCCCATGCCCTTGAGGTGCGTATTTGTGAGTCGGGTGGTCCGTTGTCGTGTCGCCGACTTCTTGCCCTTCCTCTTGCCCACAGGCGCCTTTATTACTGGAGCCTCCGATGCCGTCTCTTGTAAACCACCTGAGATGGATAGCAGGTCAGTGAGAGAGCCGACATTCTGACCAAGAGATAATATACCGGATTGGAGTTGCTTGAGTAGATCAACATCGTTCGGCACGATCTGACTATGCCAGAGATCATGGAATTCTATTATGGTGAGCCTTGCTAGAGAGATGGATAAGTTTACAGCCGCCTTAGGGCCGTACCTTTCTCAACACTCAACCCGGTTCCATTCTTGCTTGCGTCACGCTTCGTAACTGCCTCAGGCCCTTCCTCTGCGAGGTCTGCTGGGTCTGCCTTGAGCTCGTTCCAAAACACCATGCGCATCTGGCCATCCCTGAGTGTGCGTGTGACGAATACCTCCCCCTCTTCTTCGAGTTCCACGATTGCGGAAGGTGCATCCTTCCACGACTCCTTAAGCGTGCGCACGGAGATGCCACCACCACGACGCGTCGCGCGCTGGATTTCAGTGAGCAAGGCTGCCTTGCTACGAAAGTTGTAGTCATGCTGAAGTAAAGGTCAGGACCTAAAGAGGAAGGCGATGGTGCGGCAACTCACCTTGAAGGAGTAGAGGTTAGTCTTGGGGTCAAACTCCACGCGTTCGTGAGCTCTGAATTTTTCAAAGAGGATTTTGTCGGTATCGATGGGTGTTTGGGTCCTGATGGCCAAATCATCGAGACGCATTGGCCCATTATTTGTCTATCCGGCGTGAGTTATTCCCCGTCTGCACGGGCACGGAGGCTCGATATACCTTGAGGTAGTTGATCGCATAGAGCAACTGAGTGTTTACATCCGTGCCAGTGCCAGTGTCAGCTGGCTGGGAGTACACGATGGCTTAAGTGCGAAGGTCAACAGAGGAGAGGGAGAGGCGAAGGATGAGACATGCTCGCTTTTGGCCGTTTCTTTTTCTTGCCAGAATCGCTGTCTGGTGGAGTTGCAGGCTGTGAAGAAGATGCGGATGGTTGAGTAGAGTGCCAAGAGGTCATGTTTGCACTTTGAAGAGATGTTTTGAACGCTGCGGCATCTCTAGCGAGGGAGGACATGGTGGATTTGAGAAAATCACGTTAGCCAGTGTGCCAAGTGGGTGGTGCAGGTGCCTCCTGATGCTGTGTGTGTAATTCAACGCCTCCGCCGTCCTCCTTTTTCTTTACCCCACGGCTGACCATGGCCTTTTTCATTAGGCCACACTCAGCCAGCTCCGCTGTAAAGATCGTTTCTCCTAGTGCGGTCCCAGGCGATTCTACTAAAACATCCCCGAAGAAGGGTAACCACTGTTTCGTAAATATCTTCTTGGTCTGTATCTACCCCACCCTCTTTACAGACTCTACGCAACGACAATGTAGGAATATTCTCATCTACGGGTGAGCGCATCATGCTTGTGCACCATGGCCTCCCTTATTGAAAGTCTCATAGTTCATGTAAATTCCAAGATAAAGGCTGTATTTATTCTCATCCTCCGGTCGGCCCAAATCTACTACTTTTTACTAGACCTAGTCCTGATGATCACTAGCGTCCGACAACCCCACCCTCTTCGTCGACGTGAGTGCTTCGTACACTCTTGCATCTATGCCAATAGTGTTAGTCATAGGACCTGATCAACTACCATTAGACCTCAACCCGAAACGCCTAGCGTTTCTGCGAAACTTTCTCAGGCCGTCAATGCCCCTGTATTCATTCCCAAGTCTTCGCCCCATCCTCCTACGTCTCCACACTTTCTCATGCGCAGGCGCCGACCCCTCTTACAGCGTGCGTTATCCTCCGTCCGGGTGTCTGACTATGTTACCTGCTGACGGACAATAGAAGCACGCTGTCCACCTCACCGCCCGCGTCTGACTACGACGAAAACGACTCTTACGACCCCAATTATTACGTTTCGAGTGAGGATAATGGTTTGTACAACATGTATACGGCAGACAGCGTGGTTCCTCAGATGCAAGCCGTGCGTGCGCATGTGTGCTGAGTCAGCCTGAGATAGACGTCATCTTTCAGCTCGATGTGAATCCGTTAAACTATCCTCAATTCCAGCCAGAGTACGAGCAAGCGTTGGAATTCTACCCACAACAGCCAGCCTATATTCGCCAACCGGTACGCATTTTTAGAATATTTCCCTTCGTGTCTCACGAAAGCACTTTTTAGCTTGACTATCATTTGTATTCGCTCCCTCCACCCTCGTTACCACCCTCACATTTTATCTCTCCGACCCTGCGAACTGATCTACAGTTGCGCTCTGAGATTATACATACCGCGCCGGCGCCTGGACTTAATCTTCCAGATAAGCTGGAAGGTTATCACACCCTCGTCCCTCTTGAGAGCACGACGGGCGAACGTCGCAAGTTTGGTAATTGGTACAGTACCGTGTACCGCGCGACAGGCAAAGATGGCCGTGCCTACGTTCTACGACGAGTATCAGGTATACCTGTGTTCCTCCCTCTGCATACGACCTTATGATGAGCTATGGGAAAAGATTTTCGTCTGATGCATCAAGCTGCGTTCCAGTCAATTGACCAGTGGTCGCGTGTCCGACATCCTAACATTGTAGCTGTTCATGAAGCATTCACAACCCGTTCCTTTGGTGACAACTGTCCGTCTCTCGCCCATTTCTTATCTATCTCTATCTCTCAATGTTTCCTAGCGCTCGTGGTTGCCTATTCGTACCACCCGAGTGCGCAGACACTATATGATGCGCACGTCAAACCTCGTCCGCCGACGTTCGTACAGGGGCGACTGCAGGTTGCCCAGCCTCACGTCCCGGAGCGAACGCTCTGGAGCTATGTCATCCAGATAGCGGGTGCGATGAAGGCCGCGCACGATCAGGGCCTACCGGTACGAATGATTGATGTCACCAAAGTTATCGTTACAGGCCGGAACCGCGTACGGATTAGCTCGTGTGGGCTTGCGGATGTGCTCACATATCACCCGGCCTCGCCACCGCGCGTGCCTGGTGTTTCCATACCCGCAGAGCAGATCCAGGAAGACCTGGTGATGTTCGGAAAGCTTATTATGGCTCTGTGCTGCAACAATGTCGCAGCAACGAATAACTTTGGGAAATCGCTCGATGTCGTGACGCAGCACTACAGCACGGACCTCAAGAATGTCGCGTTGTTCTGCCTCTCTAAACCAGGTGCCCACAAGGTAGTGTCTTCGTAATTTGTGTTCGTTCAATGGGAGCTACTGAGGTGCTAACGTGGGATCTGCGTGCTGAAGCATATCGGACAACTGTTTGACATGATCGGCTCAAGACTCCTCACTGAAATGGACGATCTGCAGAACGGCATGGACTGTCTCGAGGGAGAACTGATGTCTGAGCTCGAGAACGCACGCCTCGTCCGGCTACTCGCCAAATTTGGTTTTATCAATGAGCGGCCCGAGTACGTCTTAGTACTACTGAATGTTGTTCTTCCACCAAAACCCCAAACCCCTGCAGGTTCGCACGGGATGCGCGATGGAGTGAGACCGGGGACCGATACATCATCAAGCTTTTCCGTGACTATGTCTTTCACCAAGTTGACGAGCGCGGGCGACCCGTCGTCAGCCTTTCTTATGTGCTTTCATGTCTCAACAAGGTATACTATATTTTGCAATTCTGATGACCCTGGCTGACGTGTTGGGGTCAAGCTGGACGCGGGGACGGACGAGCGGATCATGCTCGTGTCACGTGATGAGCAGAGCGTGCTTGTCGTGAGCTACAAAGACGTCAAGGCGTGCATCGCATCGGCATTTGCGTATGTCTCCCTCTAGTATCGCTTTATCTTTCCTCTCTAAAAAGTCGGTTTTGGTTTCCAGGGAGCTGTCGCAGAGATAACGTTAGTAAGCCCTGAGAAGAGGTACAGTCCTGTAGGGAGAAAATAAGTAGAATTAGAAAAAGACTAGGAAACTTTGAAAACACTTTTCCCTTCATCACCTGTCGTAGATGGCCCATGGGCGAGTCCTTGACAGGATAATAAGCTGAGTGACAAAAGGTCAAATGTGCGACATTTTATTCATGTTTGGCTCTTTTGTCCTTGGATGATGGATAATGCATCAATGATGACCCGCGCGTGCTATCACTGGCAGACTCGGGGCCGCGTGAGTCCAAATCAATGTTCAATATTCAATGATAACGTCGTTCAATTCATTTTGAAGTTCTTTGAAGTTCTGGGAAGCAAGAGGGCGGGGCGCGCCTTTCTCGGAATCAGACAGGTCTCAAACGCAAACGCCACATCCCCTTAACTGTACTGGTACAGTTAAGGTGGGCAGGTACGCGCCCTTGTCACAGGCCTCCGAAATAAAATGAGATTCGGGCACTCTGTTCTTTGTTCGACATTAGGACGAAGCAATCAAAGCCGTCGAACATCCGTTTCGGTCCAAGCGTGCTTAGAGCTAGCTAGGTGGAATCAAGGACAAACGAAGAGGAGGAAAATCGGCGCCAGTCTTGGCAGTCTCGGCATTGACACAAACCATGTATGATTACGATACCAACTCAATCTTGGTTAGTGCCGTTTTCAGGCAGAGCTGTTGGAAATACTGTACTTGTTGTGGTATGATACCGTTCCTGCGGCAGGCTTGTCAAGGGCTCTAGGTACACCAGATTCGAGGCTCGTTTGCTTCAAGCGACTTGCCACCGCATAGCCCAAGTGGGCATCTCGTATCCCAGCCTTGAGGTTTCCTATGAAGCCTTTGGGATGGTTTGCCATTCTATCGCCGTTTATGGTCAGTGGAACCCGTGGACTGGTGTCATGGCGATTGGATTGCGAGTTGTCGCTAATCCATCTCCTCCTGATGGTGGACACGCGCTTTTTGTTCATAGAAGTGAGTCGTTCAATCTTTGCTTTTATCGCTTGCTCTCGTCACATGTGCACTGTAGCGACAGGCAGCTTTATTGTCGTTTACGGGCCGAGCTATGGGCTATCATCACATGGTCTTCAACAGGCCAGGTCAGTTTGGAGGAACATGGAATCAAACTGGTTCGCTTATAGCTTAATCAGTAGAAGACGGACGCTTCTGCAATCCTGTTTCATCCATTGAGACGCTGTTGCAGACCTGTAAAGCGCTACGATGAACGTATGGGGTGTCTCATCCAGCACGTACTGTAGGTGTCTGCTACATACACCCTGACTGATCCAGCCACGACTGTAGGACGCTAATACCGCCGTGCGCGAAAGTATCAGAAGGATACCATACAATGCAAGGATGCTGCAAGTGGACTAGCCGTTGATCTATGGAAGTAGGAGCTGAGCTGCACTCTTCCTTGCACAGTACAGTACAGTATGTTTACCGATTAACGGGTCAGGCCCGTTCGCTTGTCTTTCAACTCCGGGGCGTTTGCCGAGCGGGTAGGGGAGGCTATCAGGCTAAGCAGATTACGTACATGTACGGATTACTTCTTGCGCCCCCAGGTTGTTGGACTCGCACGAGGAAGGGACGGGGCCAAAGCGGGGGAACAACGTGCGCAGAAAGACTCAGGAAGCAGGGGTGGGGGTGATATTGGGGTGACGGGTCGTGTTGGCTGGCTGTACATGTGTGCGGTGTAGCGGGTAGATGAGGACGAGGGACGGATGGGACGCAACAAACTCGCAAAAACTACGTATCATACCATCGAGCAGACCGATAGGCGGCGGGGCGAGTGCAGTGTGGTGGCGGAACGTGTGTGAGAGAGATCGTATCGTTGACCGTTGACGTGGTATAAAAACGATTTGTTGCCAGTCTCAGGTCTGAGCTCGGCGTGATCAGCTGCAGTGCAGCTTTGGGCTCCTCACTATTGTGATTTCCTCTCAGCTCAGCTCTACCACAACCATCTCTTCCTGCCAGATCTCATCCCCCCAGTCCTCCCCGCCCATGGCTGTTGCAACCCAGCAACACTCTGCCAAGGCCGCTCCTCGCCATGCCTCCCATCTTCACTCTGACCCCGCCCATCCTCGCGCACCCAGGCAACGATTCGTCGCCACCCTCTCCCAGTGTCTCTTCGATTTCGTCGTACAGCTTCTCCCCACCGCAGAGGAACTCGCAGTTAAAGAGGACGTTCGAAAACTCCTCGAACGCCTCATCCGCACCATAGAACCCAACAGCCGGCTGCTCTCCTTTGGCAGCACTGCCAATGGCTTTAGCCTCCGCAACTCGGGTGGGCACCATAACCTCTTTTGCTATCATCAGGGCTCACCACCCAGCCCTAGACATGGATCTCTGTTGTTTGATCGATTCGGAGGAGCGTCTCTCCGCTACTGACCTTGTAACTATGCTCGGCGACTTGCTCGAGCGGGGTATGTAGCGTACCTTTCGCCGCACCCCAAGCTGCTTTTTCTCATGGATTCTATCTCGGCACTTAGAAACAAAATTCCACGTCAAGCCACTTCCCCATGCCCGCATACCCATAGTCAAGCTCTCGCTTGATCCTTCTCCTGCACTCCCGCTTGGAATTGCTTGCGACATTGGGTTCGAAAATAGATTGGCCCTCGAGAACACTCGTCTACTATACTGCTATGCTATGATCGATCCTACTCGCGTACGAACCTTGGTTCTCTTTCGTGAGTCCGGAACCGTCCATTTCGAGCATATTATTGACAACCTTGCCCTTCCCCAACTAGTCAAAGTGTGGTGTAAACGAAGGTACCGCTTGCGCGTGTTTATGCTTTAGCGCTCTTACGTGCTCACCTGTCTCCCCCACAGAAAGATCAACTCTCCATACCAGGGAACCTTGTCATCGTATGGATACGTGCTTCTAGTCATATACTTCCTAGTCCATGTCAAGAATCCACCCGTGCTTCCTAATTTACAACAGATGCCACCGATGCGCCCTATCTCACATGTCCGTTCCCCGTCCTCGTTGCATCCATGCGCTACTCTCTGACGCCCGCTGCACAGGGTGATGCTCATATCGGGGGACACAATACTTGGTATGTGTCTCATCAGCATGTGATGCTGTAAGCACTGGTTTACTGACGATCTTTCAGGTTTTTTGACGACATCGAGTTGTTAAGACAGCGATGGCAGTCCCCAACCGCAAATACAGATAGCATTGGCCAATTGTGTGTTCCCTTTTTTGCTACATCAGTGATGACCCTAGTTTCTGAAAGACGCTCTTGTCACCGTTTCTCAGACTAATAGATTTCTTCAAATATTTCTCCCGTGATTTTGCGTACAACACAGGCGTCGCATCGATCCGGGCAGGCTTGCTCAAGAAAGACAGCAAAGGCTGGCAGAATGATGTAATACATTCCTTCTTCATACCACCTGATCGTTCCTCCCTCATCACATAATTTCCTTTTAGCTTGATCCTGCGCGTTACAAGGATGCCCGCGAGCGGAATCGTTTCTGCATCGAGGTGAGGATTCCAGTCCCTTCGCAACAGATATTTGCGTCCTTTGCTGATTTCGAGTTTCCTAAAAGGATCCTTTCGAGACAGATTTCAATGTAGCACGATGTGTCACCAGGGATGGTCTTTACACGGTAAGTGATTTCATTTTCCGGCTCTTCATTTCGTTTTTGGAGGCTACTCGCTAACGCCTTCTTACCCAGATTCGCGGTGAGTTTATGCGAGCGTCAAGGATCCTGAGTACACGCCCCGAACGCGCCACCTACGCCATCGCACAGTTGTGCGAAGAACGGATGGACGGCCTAACCCCAGAAGCATCACCAACCGCGGCTTTTGTACCACCACGGCTATCCCCGTTCCCTCCTCAAACGCCCCACACGGTTGGGCTGAGTCCTATGCACCTAACAAGAGTCGACGTGCCAGACCCTAAGAGCATTCCACCTAAATCGCCTGCATCAGAAGCCTCTTCCGCACCAGGCCCATCCACATCAACACCTAATCATATGGCACCGAAGCGTGCCAAGTGGACCTCGCCACCGCCATCGTTTGCCTCTGCCGAAGATCGTTCGCAATTTGAGAACAAACTCGGCTTGGGCCTGGCGCTTGCTACTTCGCCGACAGACGCGCGACAGACGAATAACGGCTATGCTTCTTCATCAAATACTAGTGAGATACTCACAGATGACGGGGATGACCTCCAATCGATACAGTCATCACTTTCTGAGGTGCCAGAGCGCGAATTAGACAGGTCTAATGATGTATCAGAGTCGCTCCCCAGCAGCTCCCCGGTACCTTCCTCACCCCAAGTGTGCACACAAAGTGTGGCAGCGAGTTTGCCAGCATCTCCTATACCTAGGCTTAATGCCGCACCGTCGAAGACGCCCTATATCGTGCCGCGCGAGTTCCTCCCACGTCCGGTGTTCCCGAATTCCATCCTAGGGCTCCGCGGCCGCTCATCGCGTCACCTTGATTTCATTTCGACTTCGCCGCAACTGACTTCGCCACGTCGATCGCTCTCAGGCCCACCGGGCCCTTCGTCCGCTGGGTTCAGTGGCAAGCCATTCCCGCTACTCACAATGGCAATTATGACCCCGCTCCCTCCCTCACCTCCCCCGCCGCCACTGTCCTCGGCGCAACCGTACGTATACTACGAGAGCGCGCCGTCGCCAACATTATTAGCGTATCCGGTGTCGCCACGCTACCCACCGCGCTTCCATGCCGCCGCCGCTGCCGCTGCGGCGTCGATGGCAGCGCGTGTGCGGCTGGCGCCATCGCCAACTGCCACACCTACCGCGCAATCACAATTTCGTGTTCGCCACTCGCACTCGCACTCAATAACGACAGTGCATGCGCGGACACCATCACCAATCACGGTCGCGTTCCCACCCCATGCTGCCTGTGGTGATAGCGTGCAGAGCACCGGTTCGGTGTCGTCCTCGCCCCCGGACTCGCTTTCCGCAGGGAGCGGCTCACCGGCACCATCATCGCTGAGCTCGCAGTGCGACGCGGGCGTCGAGCTGATCAGATGGGAGGAGGGCGGCGAGGGGGCGAATGATGACAGTACCGCCGCCGCCACTGCCGCCACGACTGAGGCGGAAGGAACGAGGACGGAGGAGGGATGGGGAGTTATGCGGGAGAAAGTGCCACCGGACGACCTCCCGCAGTCCACGCAAGAGCCGCTGCCTTCGTAGGTTCTCTGATAAGCGAAAAGTGACTGTCATTAGAGCTCCTGTGAGGCTGGGGCTCGAGCGGCGAGGAAAGCGACACGTTCGTGTTCTAACTGTGAATATACGCCACCACCGTCATCGTTTATCATCGTCATCACCGCCACCGCCACCGCCACCACTACAAGCCAACACAACTATCGTCCCATCGCTCGAACGGACGTCGTACACTCCCATTGCATCGCATCCTGTATGTGCACGCAATCCTTGCATTCAAATAGCATCCTCTACAATTTTTACATTTTCCTCCTTTGCTTCTTCATGGTCTCATACCGATACTCGATATCGTACCCCCCGCGAATGTCATATTTGTTCCTGACATTCCGGCTTCATTCCGACATCCTGCTTGCTGCTCCCTCAAACCCGTAATATCTCCCACCTTCGACCTTCCCTTTGGGACGGGACATCAGCGTTCCTGTAGTGTGGCGTCCTCGCGCCTGCAGTAATGTCGCGACATGTTACGGCTGATAAGGTCTAGACACAGACCCATACAGTATATCTACATGCCTTACGGGCAGATATCACCTCACCCACACTGCTCCCGTATCCGTATACTACCCTTGCCGTATGTGCATGCACGTAGATCATAGAGAAGTAGGTAAACGTGCATGATCCAATATTACATATCTCTTTCATTGCAGCGAGAAAGCAAGAAAAAAAGGAAGGGAGGGGGAGCGGGATCTGTTCGTAGCTACATGTGGGTGTGAGGGGGAGGAGAGTTACTTGGTCATTCTTGCGCGATGAATGGATTAGAGATCTCTTCGAGCCCGTCGACAGGACTGAGTAGTGTTATTGTGGGTCCGCGAAGCACGGCGAGGCCTAGTGTCCGCGTGCGTGGCTCTGGATCTGCACCAAATGCCAGAGTGAGAAAGGCGAACGCGGGAAGAGAGCAACCACGATGCTACCTTGAACTTGCTCCTCCACTTCGTCAAGGACAAGATTGAGCAGTTGGTCGTATCCCTTGAGTACGCCTGTCACTGTCCGTGCATTGTTGGTGGTCATAAGTGGTGATTGAAAGAAAAAAAGAAAAGAAGAGACACACCCTCACGCCCGCCGGTGAACTTGACCCGGATGCGCGCGTCGACATACTTGGCTAGATCGAGGATCGCCTCGCGCTTGGGCTTGTCGAGCGTCGGTTGGGGACCTTGTGGCCCGCCGTGGCGGCCTCCGTGTCCGCGCGAGGCGAATGTGCCCCCCCGCTGTGCGCCTCGCATTGTGCCGCTGCGGCCCTGAGTAGTGGGAAGAAGAAGGAAGATGTGGTCAGGATCTTTCTTTCTTTCTCTCACTCTCTCCCGTGTGGGGAGGTGTAGCGTACACGGTCTGCCATGAGTTTTTTTTTTTTGCGTGTGTGTGCGATTGGGTTTTGGATGTGGATTGTGGGGAAACTTTTCTTTTCTTTCTTTGCTTATGCTTGAACTACTATTTTTTATTTGGATACGTTCTGCGTTGCGTGGTGTCTGAGAGTTCGGGTGCCACAGCGATTACCCTAAGAATTCCACGATATTGTATTGTGATTGATAGATGTAGATGAAAAGGGATTTTGTAAAGAGGCGATGAAAGGGAGATTTGTTTCGCGAGGCTGAGCGCACACACGCACACACGCGGCACAACTTGTGTTCCTTTCTCTTTTTTATTCCTTACCCTCTCGTAAGTCCTCCTCTTCTGTCTCTCTTTCCTCTCTCATCCCCCCCCTCTTTACGTTCCAGTTTACGACCATGAATGCCGGCGAGCTCCTTGCCAACTCCCTATCTCCAGGTATGTACTTGCCACTTTTGACCACCGCACGAGTCGGCCCTCAATTAACTCTTATCCTTCCCCACTTCCCTTCCTCCCTCTCAGATCAGGCTACGCGTGAAAATGCAACCCAAAAATTAGAGCAGGCATCCCGGGAGAACTATGTGCGTCCCATCTTTATCCGTCCCCCCTCCCCTTCCCTTTCTCTCCTCCTTTTGGCCCTTCTGTTGACTTCCTCCCGTGTGCACACAGCCCGGGTACATGCACACGCTCGCATCAGAGCTCGCCAATGAAGCCAGTCCCGTGTTTGTCCGCAATGCTGCCGGCCTCGCACTGAAGAACGCACTTACTGCCCGCGTATGTCGCGCCTTCTCCCTCGCTTCCCAATCGCAATCGCATCCCTGTCTTTACCATCTTCTCCCCCCCCTCCCCGCTCATGTTCCTGCCCGCTCCCACAGGACAGCGTGCGTCAGGCAGAGTACTCGACCCGCTGGCTCGCCCTCGATGTCAAGATCCGCACCGAGATCAAGGACTTTGTCCTGCGCGGGCTGCACTCGGAACAGGTCAAGGCGGGCACCGTCGCTGCGCAGAGCGTCGCAGCTATCGCAACCGTGGAGCTTCCCCAGGGTCAATGGCCGGATCTGATCGAGATTCTCCTGCGCTTTGTCAACACTGGCACGAGCGTGCCCTTACGGCAGTCGACGCTCAGCGCGATTGGCTTTATCTGCGAGGCGCTGGTGCGGCCTTTGTTCTTCCTTCTGAACAAGGATGGCTGATCTCCGTTCCACATGCCTGCTTAATTTTTAGGACCCCGACGTGTTGACCGTGCGTGCGGACGAGATCTTGACTGCAGTCGTGCATGGAGCAAGGAAGGAGGAACCCTCGACGGACGTCCAGCTTGCTGCCATGCAGGCGCTCTTCAATTCGCTCTCGTTCATTCGCGAGAACTTTGATCGAGAGGTGTCGTGCCCTCATCGCCATTTTAAACCTCAGCTTGGCGGCTCACCCGACTTCCGCAGGGCGAGCGCAATTACATCATGCAAGTCGTATGCGAGGCAACCCAAAGTCCATCCGTCCAAGTGCAGGCTACGGCTTTCGAATGTCTAGTGCGAATCATGACTTTATATTACAGCAAGATGGCCTATTATATGGAGCGTGCGCTCTTTGGGGTATGTAGTTTCTTCTTAAATCATTCCATGTCGCCTATTTTCCGACTAACCCACGTGACAGCTTACCGTGATGGGTATGAAATCAGAGGAAGAGGCCGTCGCATTGCAGGCGATCGAGTTTTGGACGTCCGTTGCCGAGGAGGAAACTAACCTCGAGAGCGATTACCTCGATGCCCAGGATGTACGCCTTGAGGAGTTTGTCTGTCCAGAGCTCGGTTTGATGAATACAACTTTTCAGGGCCTCCTCGACGGAGATGTTGAAGTTCCAAAGTATTTCGCCAAGATCGCACTTCCCGAGGTCATTCCTGTACTCCTCCAACTCCTTACTCGCCAAGACGAAGACGCTGAGGAGGGCGAATGGAATGTTTCCATGGCCGCGGGTACTTGTCTTTCCTTCCTTGCTCAGGCAGTGCACGACCCGATCGTTCCCGCCATAATCCCCTTCATTGAAGCAAACATCAAGCAGGAGAACTGGCATCAGCGCGAGGCGGCCGTGATGGCCTTTGGCTCAATTCTCGTCGGGCCAGACCCTGCCGTGCTCACGCCGCTCGTTAATCAAGCGTTGCCGATTTTGATCAATATGATGTCCGACCCACAGTCACAGGTGAAGGACACTACAGCTTGGACCCTGGGCCGCATTTGCGAGAGCCTTATTACGTCGATCAAGCCTGATGTACATTTGCATGCGCTCGTCAGTGCGCTCGTTGCTGGGCTGCAAGACAGTCCGCATATCATTGCGAATTGCTGTTGGGCTTTGATGAACCTCGCGGATGGGCTGTATGAGTTGTATGACTCAAGCGACGAACAGGGCACCGGTCCGCTTTCACCATACTTTGAGGGCATCGTTGGCGCACTGCTGCAGGTCACAGAGACGTACGTGACAGAGTCCTGTATTCCCCACCAGAAAGCTCCCACCCGTGCTGATTTCTTGTGCTAGTGCGGGTAACGAATCGAACTATCGCACGTCCGCGTACGAGGCTATCACGTCCTTTGTCCAGCAGGCCACGCCAGATTGCGTGCAAGTCGTGTCCAACACATCACTGAAGATCCTGGATCGTATGGAGCACCTCCTCAACGTCCAGGTGTGTTTGTTGGTGTAGCAAACACGCGGTATTGGTTAATGCCGCTATATTCAGAACCAGATCTTAGGTGCCGATGACCGTAACAACTGGAATGACTTGCAAAGTAACCTGTGCAGTGTCACAGTTGTGCGCATCTCCAACCCCTCTGCCAGGTTTACACTTTCTGACATGTGGCTACATCTCGGTAGAGCGTTATTCGTAAACTGGGTTCTGGGATTCAGCCTCTCGCTGACCGCATCATGACGCTCCTCCTTCAACTGATCCAGTCTGCTGGCAAGACTTCGACGATTCTTGAAGATGCTTTCCTCGTCGTTGGTTCGCTCTCTGCCGCGATAGAAGTCAAGTTCGCGCCCTACATCCCTGCATTCCTGCCGTTCCTCTATCCTGCACTCAAAGCGTACGATGATACACAGCTATGCACAGTCGCCGTGGGTATCATCGGTGACATCACGCGCGCTCTTGGTGACCAGACAGAGCAATACGCGCAAGCGTTTGTGACGGTGCTGCTTGAGAACTTATCGAGCGAGGTGCTGAACAGGAACGTGAAGATTTCCATCCTAGCGTGCTTTGGCGACGTTGCTCTCGCAATCGGATCGAAGTTTGCGCCGTACTTGGAGACTGCGATGACAGTACTCAGGCAGGCAGCGGCACTGCAAGCAAACCCTGTGCGTATCGAAGCTGTGCTTCCTGGTGGTCGCTACAGATTTGCTGAGTACTATGGCCTGTAGCTCGACTATGAGTCCATCGACTACATCGCAAACTTGCGGGAAGGCATTCTCGAGGCGCACACGGGCATTATCACGGGTTTAAGAAGACTGACCGAGGTGTGCACCAGTTCCTTCCCATGCCTTCCTTATTCCCAGCGTGACACTTACACGCGTTCGCAGTCCAACTATTGGTCCCTCACGCACCTGTGATTCTCGAGCTTGTTCAAAAGGTACTTTCGGACGACAACAGCGGCGAACCGCTGGACAAGCTGGCATTTGGCGTGATCGGTGATCTTGCAGACGCGTTCCCGAACGGGGAGATCAAACCACTCCTTTTGGCGGAGTGGATCGCGACGAATTTAGTCCCACGAAAGGGTTACGACAAGGAAACCAAAACGACGGTCAAGTGGGCGCGAGAGGTGTGTCATTCCCTCCTTCGTTCTCCCACGGTCAGCTCGTGTGAACTCGATCCTATAGATGGTTAAGCGTGCAACAGCAACAGCATGAGGGGCCGCGCTCTCTGCACCTCGCTGATCTCCGCTCGTTCTAACGCCTTTTTTTCTCTATCTTTCTCCTTTCTCTCCTCTCCTCTGGTTGACGTTATTCCCACTGTTGCCTTGTCATCTGTCAATTTTCCCTCTTTTTTTATACAACTGTCTCATTACAATCACTGGCCATCTGAAGGAGGCACAATTACAACATCATCGATCTCTACAACGTCATAGTTAGTCAAGCTCAAAGTCAGTCAGTTCCTGTTTGTTATAGTAGTTCGTATCGTACGTTAAGTAGACCCAAATTTCTCGTCTCAGATTACAGGTATATTGCATACTAGCCAACGGTCATCGGTCATCGGTCACCCCCTCTCAATGATTGATACTCCACTTTGCCGTGTTTTTTTTCTTTTGGCTTTCACTAGTTTTCTCCTTCCCCTTCTCTCCTCTTTTTCCCAAGCGACCATCCCACCTGTATTGATCGATACTACCCTGGCGCAGACCGTGCTGCAGGCTCAATATACACCTCTTTTTCTTGAACCCCTACCTGTTCCCTTCGTGCGCGTGATAACGTAACAACGAAGACTGGTGTATTTATCGCTCGTTGCCATTGATTTGATCGCCCTATATGGATGTTGTACTGTGTCCGCTATATAGCTGCCGCATGGTGTGGTCCCGTCTCAGCCCGAGATGCAGGTTTCTCATACCAGGGTATGCCTTGATGCAGCAAAGTTTGCCATTGGCATGTAGGGTGCCGACGATACTGTAAGCCGGGATCGGTGACTGGGGCGCCCCGGAGTGACGTTAACGTGATCTGCGGATGGCTGGCCAGCGAGTCGGGTCAAAGATAGACTTGTAGCTTGCTTGTTTGATAAAACACGCTCCAGAACTGGGCGACCAGAGTGGTGCCATGTAAGGCCACAAGAGACCGAAACGGAGTGCTTCGATATTGGTTGATGTTTCGTCGGGGCGTCTGCGGGTTTCAGAGATCAGATCATGTGATTATCATTGCAATGCATTTCACGTTTCTCTTAAGAGCTTCTTGTCTTTGTCCTCCTCACTCCGACCCTCACAATGTCTCAATCCCTCCATCTCATCCCCCTCCCTTACCCTCTCATTCTCCTCCCAGGCGCACGTGCAACTTTCCCCATTTCGAACAAACAAGCCGCCGCCCTCATCCATCTCGCAGACTCGTCCGTCACCGACCCCGTCCTCGCAGCCGTACCCCTCGTCCAGCATGAAGGAACAACCTCCTTGAACCAGTGGGGCGTCCTGGCCCGCATCACTCGCTTTGTCCGCCCCCGTCCGCACTCGGACGAGCCCTATCTCCTCACCCTGACAAGCACCTCCCGCGTCCGTCTATCTAACCCACCCAAGCGAGTGCCCTCCGACAAGGACGACGGTCCCCCACTCCCCCGCGTTGACGTCGTGCACCCCCCGCCAGACGCAAACTCGCATCCCGCGCCGGACGTTGTGCAGGATTTCAAGACAGCCGCGGTGCGCCTCTTGGAACGTTTTGCGCAAGACACCTCGCAATCGGCAAGAAAGCGCGAGAGCTGGACTCGCATCGCGCATCTCGTTGATGAGACGGAGCCGGATAAGTCCGCCGCCCTTGCGGACGCTATTGTTTCCGCAGTTGGCGCAGAACATGCGGACAAGCTCGGTGAGTCTTCGTCCATTTCTCGTTGGCCCAATGATCGTCTTTCTGCAAGCCTTGGGTGGGAAAGTCCCTCATTTGGGTATATTTCGGAATCTGCGCTGTCTATTATCTAGTTCTTAGTTTGGTCTGCTACTCCGTAGCTCCACATGCTCGCATTTCCGTAACCCGTAACTCCGCGGCAAGGTGCTAATGGGTGCTCTTTTCTTCTACAACCCTAGTTCTCCTCTCCACCGAATCTCCTTCTTTGCGCCTCCAGCACGTCACCGATGTGTTGACAAAGCAACTCTCCATTGCCGAAGTTAGCACGAAGATTGCTACCGCCGTAGATGAGTCCCTCTCTAAGCAACAGAAGGCGCTCTTCCTGCGCCAGCAGCTCGCCGCGATCAACGCCGAGCTGCAACGACTCGATCCGGGCAATGCTGATCTTCATGGTACCGGTAATGTCGCCGAGGATGAGGACGAGCTCGAGGCGCTCGTTCGTCGAGTCGATGCTCTCCCCGCAGGCACGGAAGTGCGCCGCGTTGCCTCCGCTGAGGCACGCCGCCTTAAGCGAATTCCTCCCCAGAACGCGGAACATGGCGTTGTGAGAAACTACGTGCGTACCCACACCTTCTCCACCTACGTTCTGAGACGACCGATGCTGTCAGCTCGAATGGCTCACTGCGTTACCATGGATTCCCCTACCCGCGGGCTCGGACACCCTCACGCGTTCCGACTTTCTTACCAATGCAAAGCTGCAACTCGATGCGGACCACTTTGGGCTCGACAAGGTCAAGCGGCGGTTAATCGAATACCTTACTGTCGTCCGTCTGCGTGCCTTGATTGCACAAGAGGCAGAGGTGGAACAAGCCAAAGCGCAGGAGGTCACACTCAAAAAGGCAATCGAGGGTCCCGCCGCGAGTGTAACTGCAAGCGATGAGCAGGAGAAGGAAAAGGAAAGGGCTTGCAGGGCCCTTGTCAAGGCAGGAGAGATTCCTGCTCCCATTCCATCGCCAACTTCAACCGAGGTGCAAGGACTACGCAAAGCGGCCAAGGCTATCAAAGCCCCAATTTTGTTGTGCGTGTTTCACTCAGCGCTTATCGCCTGATGACCCCATTGACATGAAACTTGCAGGTTCGTCGGACCACCGGGAACGGGAAAGACGTCGTTAGGCCAGTCAATTGCTCGTGCGCTCGGTCGGCCGTTCCAGCGAATCGCGCTCGGCGGCGTTCGTGACGAGGCTGAGATCCGAGGTCACCGGCGGACATATGTGGCCAGCGGGCCCGGTTTATTGGCACAGGCGCTGCGCAAGGCCGGTCGCATGGACCCTGTTATCTTATTGTGAGACCTTGGCCCTTGCTATATGTAGTCCAACCTCTAATGGTGATAGAGATGAGATCGACAAAGTCGGTCAGTCAAACTATCACGGCGATCCTTCTGCAGCGTTGCTCGAGGTGCTCGATCCGGAGCAGAACGTCGCTTTCAACGTATGTCACCTTAGATGTCCCTGATATTGTGCTTCTTGACATGATACGATCGATCGACAGGATCACTACATCAACGTGCCGATCGATCTTTCGCAGGTTCTCTTCATCTGTACAGCCAATACTCTTGACACGATCGCACCACCCCTCCTCGATCGATGCGAGCTGATCCAACTCTCTGGCTACACGCACAATGAGAAACTACACATTGCGCGGCGCTTCCTCCTCCCGAAGCAGCTTGCGCAGAACGGGCTATCTGAGGCGCATGTTCAGCTAACTGAGCCAGCGCTCCTCCATACGGTGACACACTACACGCGCGAGGCGGGCGTCCGTGCGCTCGAACGTGCTATTGGTGGCATCGTGCGCTTCAAGGCCGTCGAGTGGGCAGCGCACGTCGACGCGCGTGGACTACCACCGTCGTCACTTCCATCCCCTGTCTCTTCTCGGCCCCTCTCACCTGTCGGGTCCGATGCCACTGGCACATTGGTCAAAAGTGTAAGAGATGGGGATGCAGGATACGATCCGGTTGTCGAGGTGGAGGAACTTGAGAAGATTCTAGGGCTACCGCGGAACGACGGCGAGGACCGTGACCGCGAGTCGAAACGCGGCGTTGTTTGGGGCCTCGTCGTGACGGGCATGGGCGAAGGCGAGATCATGCCCATCGAGAGTATCGCGACACCCGGTAATGGGAACCTCAAACTTACTGGTTCACTCGGAGATGTGCGTTCTCCCTCCCGCCCTCATGAGGAAGAGGCGACGTTTTAATTTCGTTGTGGCTTTTCAGGTCATCAAGGAGAGCGCGGAGCTCGCTCTCAGCTGGGTCAAGACGCATGCGTACGACCTTGGCATCACTAATAAGCGTGCGCAAGATCCGCTGCGCATACCAGATGCCACGATAGATCTGCATTTACACCTTCCCGCGGGAGCGCAAAAGAAGGACGGGCCGAGTGCAGGTATCGCTATGGTGCGCAGTCTCCTTGAGTGAGGAGTTGGTGCTAAACGAGGGGGTTGAGACAGATTTGTGCAATCGTATCCCTCTTGACGGGAATGTGTGTCCCGCCTACGACTGCCATGACCGGCGAGGTGCGCAAATAATTCCCCCGCTGAAGCGCGCCGAGCAATCCTGACTGCTGGCTGATATTCCCAGATCACACTCCGCGGACGCGTCTCACCCGTCGGCGGGATCAAAGAAAAAGTGCTGGGTGCGCATCGTGCAGGCGCCAACATGGTGATACTCCCGTGGGCGAACAGGAAGGATGCCGAGCACGACGTGCCAAAGGAGGTGCGTGCGCGGATGCAGTTCGTTTTTGCGAGGACGGTGCGCGAGGCGCTCGAGGCGGCGTTTGGCCCTGGTACATTACCGTGGCGGGCCGATGCGCATTCGCTCCTTGAGAGCAGGCTTTAGGCAGGAAGGTTAGAAATCAGACACAAGTTCACGTATGTATCCTTCCTCACCTCTTTGTATTCGCCCCCATCATCTCAACCTTCATAGGCGTACTTTGTATTATAAATATCATTTTTGAATCGTCACAATTTGCTATCTACGCTATCCCTTTTCTTCACCATGTTATTTTTGGTTTATTCGTACGCCGTGCTCAAGGAGGAATCACATTACAACATACTCCCTCATTCCAATAGACCCTATGTGTCAATATAGCTGATAAAACAAGAAACACAAGCAAGATTTCTTCGGAGTCAAGTCGGCAGACCGTCGACAAACCATAAGTGATACGGAATCCGGCCTTTGGGAGAAATACTGATACCAGGGCAAAAATATGAGCAATAGAGCTAAAGAGCTAATACAGTACACTTGGTTCACACCACCAACAGGGCTCCAAACCACGTGCGAGATGTATATACTGTGCGTGGTCTAGCTGTGGCCACTTCGCCCTTGCGGCAGGTCGCTTTCGATTCCTACATGTACAGCAGCATAAAAACAATGACCCTGTTGCATAGCACTGATTTCGCCTCTAGGGAATTCGAGGGTTGGGCAGCGTAACCGAGGTGTTCAGTTTGAAGCTTGCAGGGTCCTGACTCGGGCCGGGGCTATGATGCCGGATCCGCGAAGCTGGTTGTCGTTCAGTTCAGGTTGCCCATATCTTCATAACCGTGCACTGGAACGTAAAGCGGGGGTGGCAGTGAAGTTCCGGTACACCGTGGCGGTCTATATATGTGATAATTGTGTCTGTCTGTCGCAGGTCGCTTTTTCGCTTCCGCTGACGGCTTTTCGTATTGCGATATAAAGACAAATGTTGCATCGCGCTGATTTCGCTTTTTGGATTCAAAGGGCTGCGCTGCGTCACGGTTGTCGAAGGGGCATGTTGCCTAGTGAATCCGTTAATGAGGAACTAGTCTCAGTAGCGCGTTTCAGCCTTGTTTTGAATTCGGCACGCACGCCCTCCGGTGTTCGGGCTGGTCCTGGAACTTGGAAAGGCGCTGCTTGCAAGGCGCGAGCGCAAAACGTGTTTCTTGTAGGTGGATCAGATGAAGTAACACGACGGCGAGACATCGAGCGCCAAACGCAGCATCATCATCAATGTGAAGAAAGACAATAATGGCTATCATACTGATAGCATCGCGACGATGTCACGGCTCGGAGAAAGTAAAGGTTTTTTTAGGGAGGAATGAGTTGACTAAGGTTGTCAGGGAAGGACGATCATGAGGGCTCCCATGGGGAGTAGGTTGGCTCGCTCAGACCCTGAGAAAATCATTCAGTTGCATCGGGTTTTGTTGCTACGTCCATATCCCAACGATAGGGTCAGAGACGGATGAGTGCGATAGAGCGAGGAACGGTGCCAGTGGTAGCTGAGCTCGGGGAAGTAAGTTCCTGACTGGTGTGCATCACGGTGTAATCATGGTGTAAGAATGGAGATGAAGACGTCCGGGATGACTGTTAATCCGTGCAGAGGTTATTACTGGGAAGCGGAGGTAGGGAAGAGGAGTGTCTCTCTTCATATCCACTATTGTCACGGTAGCATCATGACATAAGTTTAAAGATGGCCTCCCAGTTGATCATGCGATTTTTGACATCCCTGAGCGTGTCGTATGGACGTTGAGTGAGTTGCAAAATTGGCATCCAACTTCCTACGGAGTCATTGACAACGCCAATGATGACGATGTCGCTTCGTTGGGTGCCTCCATCCCCGATCTGCCAAAGTTGGCGGTCTGAGAGGGGCGATTTGGGATCTGGCTTACAATCCTAGATTACAGTAAGAGGGAAAAATAATAAAGTCTCAGTATATGGGAAAAATTTCAGCTGCATCGGGACCAACTGAAAGCGCCTGACCCGGAGAAAGGCATCTATGGATCGCCCGACACGGTGCGCGAATGTGGCAACCGTGACAGTGAGGGGGTTGTCTGCGGGGTCACGAATGCAAATCTGCCGCTTGAATCGCTGGTAACCTGGCCACTTTATTGGACCGATCAGCTCAGTTTTGGATAGACAAAGGCTCCGGAGGGAGGAACAACTTGAACTAACGGTGATGCGGACATATGCTTTTGACCAAGCGCCAAGTGGTGCATATGCGAGCGCGTTGCGGAGAGTTTTGCATTGACCAGGTATGATCGCGGCTTCGAGAGGAAGACCTAATTTCCCGTCCAGACACTCGAAGAAGATGGGAGGATGCAATTCTGCTGGCCGGTCACCGTATTCCCCTGTAGTATCGGGAATGCGACTTCGCAGGGACCACATTATCTGGGGAACCACGGGCCCACCTTCCGAGGAAACGCTGCGGTCGAGTAGCTGTAGCTGGGGACGGCCAGGGTCGTAGCCCAGAGGAACGAAGAAATGAGGGGGTTCGACAGTAAAAAATATCCCTTCCCTATCTGGAAATATTAAAGGGACCTGTGGAGGAAGACTATAGGTCTTAAGCAGGTTGCAAAAGTATTGCTCTGCTGGCCCACTCTGGAAAGACCGGGCTATGTATCCATCGGTGAGAAGGGTCTTGTCATTTCCTTGAGCCTGAGATCCCATGTTGAGGGGGTTACTATATAATCGAAGAGAGATGTAATGTGGTACAGTACCTTATATATGCGTCGATGCCGTACACATTTAAACGCCGCCTGTGGTACTGCTCCTCGGGGATCTCGGGGGCCTCTAGGTTCAGGCTCGGTACGTTCATGCCGCAAACTCGTGCTTGTTCTGTGTCAATTGTCGCAAATTTTGGGAAAGGCAATATAATTATTATAATAATTCGTCAGCATGTTATGTATAATTGTAACACTTACCATGGCTTTGTAAGATAATTTCAAGCCATTTATCATGGTATTTTATTGCGACAATGGCCGCGATGCCCTGGTCTATCTCCCGTTGCGGTCGACGGCCGATAAGGCCGAGCGTTGATCTGCTGCTTTTCAGCGCAGAGAATACATTGCGCGTCAGTGTGGGCGGTTGCTTGCGCGCCTTCTCACTGTTGGGACTGGCGTTTATCACGACGTACTTTTTTTCCCGGTCATGTCTCCGACCTCGACATAATCCGTTCCCATATACCAAGGTATGGTGCGGACGTGGATGCCGCACCTGAAAACAACAACTGGACTCTGTTGCATTTCGTGGCATGCAACGGACATGATGCAGCTACACAGCTGCTCCTAGAGCATGGCTCGGATGTGCAGAACAACGAGGACAGGACAACTTTCCAACTCGCGTCAGCGAAAGGTCATCTCGAGATCATGCGGCTGCTGTCAAGAAAGATGTAATGTTTAACAAGAAATTTCTCCCTTAAAGTAGCTGAGAAGTTCTTTGTATACGATCTGCATATTCATAGGCGTGTTGTGCCGGGCCAGGTAGCCGCCGACGAGGGACTTATAATTCCTTTGGGGTTCTATGCGCGAGAAATCACAACAAGCATCGTCCTTGGGGAGACGTAGACACAGCAAGAAGGTGGTGTGGTATATGTCTGGTCAGTGGCGAGGACGTGGGCAGTGAACGTGATCATGAGTTATGATCATGTTTTCCTAGGGTTCGAGATGTTACGAAATACAAGTAGGGATAAGAAAAGCAATAATCCCGCCTTTCGGGACCACCCACCTATTTCAACAGGCTAACAGGCCCCAGCTCTGCGCATTTCCCATGGTCCAAGAGCAAAGGCCTCTCTCACCCTCGATAACGCGATAAACCCATAAATATGTTGATTGCGGAATAATATAACATTACTCATTTCCCCCGCTTGGAAGAAGACGACGCGGAATCGGCGGCGGCAGATGGGTGGGAGCGCTATTTCTACAGTTAGAGGTTTACACTTGCGTGGGTGAATGGGAGGGCGAAGACGAAGAGGTGTATGCTACGTGGTTCACCGTGAGGGCATCTGAGTGGCACAGAGTTTGAGGCCCGATAAATAAGTATGGGGCGGGAGAGTTAAGGAAGGAAAAAGGTGGCATAAATCTGGACGAGGGAGGTGCGGGGGGAACATAAGGAGATCTCGCAATTCAGATCAGATCAAAGCAAGTAACAAAAGGAAACGAATTATAAGATTGTCCTCCTGGCTTCAGGCGTATATCAACCGCCAGCCATGGACTAGCGAAGCCAAAAAAAAACTATAATAAAACAAAAAAGAAAGCTTCAAATCATGAGGATGGGACGGCAATCATCGATCTGCGTTTTGACGCAGCAGACATCGACGCGGTTGCGCGCGGGGACGGTCGCATCGTGTTCTCCTTCTCGTCGGACGCAGAGTCGGACGAACCCTTCTCCGACGTCGAGGATAACGATGACGCTGCGGTCGCGGCGACGAGCTTCGCCTGGCGCATCAACTCGGTGCCCGAAATCGATAACGGCCGCCGGCGTGCTGCGGACGTTGCAACGGGTGGCGACTTGGTCCCTGGGCGACCGAGCGCGGAGGACGTGGATGCCACACGCGTGTGAGACACACCACCGGTTGGTGACGTCGTGGTGGAAAGGGATGCGCGTGATCGACCAGGAGGCGGACCCATTGAGCCTTCGACTACCCGGGCGGGTTTCACCGTCGTGGGCGTTGAGGCCTTGCTGTTGTTGGATGCGGTACTTGGTGGCGTTACAGCTGTCGTATTGATTCGGACGCTCTTGCCCAAGGTCGTGACACGCGCGGTGGTCGAGAGCGACTCTGAGGTCTTTCCGGCTTTGGACACGTCTTTCCCCGCATCGGAGAGGCGAGACAAAGGACGCGACATGCTCGGCGGGGAGAAAGTACTCGACTCGCGACGGATATGGCTAACTTTGCTTGGCGCGGGCGTCGTGCCTGCTGTACCTTTGACACTCATCCGGCGCTTCAGCTGTGATGTTGTAGCCATTCAACAACACGGGCAAAAGATGATGCGGAAATCAAACTGACCAACTCAAGCTCCTGCTGCTTCGAATCCAGGGCAATGTTAAGTCCCTGCAAATCCTCACGGTCCTTCTCACGTTGCTTCTCCATTTGAGCAATGTGAACTTCCCGGTTCGCGCTCTCTGTCTGCAGGTCGCGGACCTGCTTCCTCAGCTTCTCTGACTCGGCTTCGAGGGTGCCAACGCGCTCGCGCAGCGAGTCCGTAGCAGCATCGGCATCCTCCTTTCCTCGAACTGCGGCTTCTAGCTCGGCTTGTGCGCTCTCTACGCGCGTGGTGAGGTCCGCGAGCGCGTGGTGGTGTTCATCAGCTGCGCGTGCGTGCTCGCGCTTGAGCGCAGCAAGTTCTGCGCGGGCATCTTCGGCTTCATCTTCGCGGGCAACAATGCGATGGGCGAGTCCCTCAAGTTCGGTGTCACGCTGCTGAATGTCCTGCTCAAGCCGTGCGACACTCTCGTGGGCAGACTTAAGCTCTTGCCGCAAGGAGGTGATATCGTCAGCGTGCTGACGCAGTTCGGTCAGTTCGGCCTCGAGCTGAACACACGATGCGATGTTAACACACGTAGACAAAATGAAAGGAGTCAACGTCACCTGTTCTACGGCCTCTCTCTGAGAGAGTGCTTCCTGTAGAGCGTTCTCCGCTTCCGAGCGGCGGTTATCTGCATCGTTCCATTCCATTTCCATACTCTCAATCTTCGCCTCGAGCGCGACAACCTCACTCTGGAGCACGTTGCGCTCTTCCTTGAGCTGAGCCATCCTCTCTCCCGTCCGCTCGGTATCCTTCCACTGTGCCTCGAGTTCCTCACGCAGGACAACTATCTCTTCCTCCTTCTTTGCCAGGGATTCCGCTGCCTCTTCCGCTTCATGGCGCAGTACCTTGCGTTCTTCTTCCCATTCCTCCTCTGCGTGCTGGTGGCGTTCTCGCTCGTCGCTGGCAGCCGCAATGCCCGCGATGCGAGACTCGTCGTCTATTGCCCCTACGGTATTCAGTAGCTCGATCTGTTCCTGTGCGATGCGGACGTCCTCTTGCAACTCGCGCTCGACCTCATCGCGCTGGCGAAGCTCCTCCCGTAACTTGGCGACCTCCTCTTCCATCTCCTTGGCCCTTGCCGATGGGTCCAAGACGATCAGGCTATGCCTGACCAAATCGCCCTTCTCACGCTCGAGCCCCGCGATTTGGTTGTGTAGCTGCCTCAAGGCTTCGCCACTTGCTTCGTCCATGACACTACGTTCCAGGCTCTCTTCACGGCTGCGGTCCACCTCTTCCTCGAGATTCCGGCACAGACGTTCGAGCTCTTGAACTTTTTTCTTCCATCCGCGAACTATCCCCGTCGCTTGTCGACCTCCTTCTCGGTGGTCTCAACTCGCTGTGTGAGGGTGGCAACCAGCGCGTCCCGCGCGCCAAGGTCGATTTCATATTGCGCACATAGCTCTTGTTGAAGTGCCAGCTGTGTCCGCAGGAACCAGATGAGATCCTCTTCTTTAGACGGCTTCCGCGCATGCCCAACGACAGCAGTCGGTGGTGACGGTGGGAGTAATGTGCCCGGTGTGTAGAATGTCGTTGCATTCGCGCGGAATGGGTCAGGTTCGGAAGGTGGAGGGGATAGGTTAGATGCACGGTCCGCGGATGGCGTCGCGTACAGCACAATTGCCGTGGAATTGGGGTCATTGGTGTCCAATTCTGGATTCTTATTGTTCCGCGACAGCGTGTGGAACATGGATTCGCTTACAGCACGACTACGACCTGGGGAAGGCTCGATCGGAGGTGCATTACCAGGCGTGGCTTTGGGCATGGGATGGAAAACAGTCTGGCCAAAACTAAATGAGTGACTACGGTCATGCATGGGCGCCTTTGAAATCTCCACGGAATGATAGACTGTTTGGTTCACCTCAATAGGCGAGAAAGCAACTGTGGGAGAGGGGCGCGGAGGAATCTGCTGTGTTTCATCATCCATAGACTGGTCGGTTTCAAAAATCTCGACTGCATCATCAAGCAGAGGCGCCGCAACATTGGCAGTAATGGGCGCCAAATCTCGCTGCGACATATCGAAGATATTGGTGACTTCGGGTGGGGGTAATGGCACCATCGAACCTAGGGACTGTGCGACGACACTTGGCGACCCTGATAGAGATGAGGTGTCCTGCGCAGATTGGAACAAGCCTTGGATAGGTGCACGAACGCGGTGACGGACGCGGGAGCCCGAAGGAGAAAGTTCCACTTGGGAATTTGCCCCGTCGAGATGCAGGTTCTCCGGCAGCGGTGAGTCGTTCTGCTCACTCGTAACTGAGCCGTCGGGTGTCATGACTCTGTAGGCATCACGAGAAAAGAAGCGAACACTTTGTCCGGTAGCGGGAGTGTTAGGATCGCGGAGGATGGAGCGGAGAGAGCCACATTTGCTATCCATTGGGGTCTCGGGGCGTGTCGTGCTGTCAATTGACGGCCTTGTGGCATCCGTCGGCACTAATCTTGCGGAGTCTGGAGCAGTATTGATGGAAACTTGAGACACTAGTCACGATAACGGCTCCAATGAACATCGGACAAGGCGTCGCGGGAATGTGCCTACCATTCATTTGCAAACTAATGTGAGATTTCACCTTCTTTGGCAGGCGTAATGGCAATTTAATTGCGGAGGAAGCTTTCGAAGGTTCGCCACTATCGTGTTTGGCACTTCTTGACATCCGTCTGAAGACACCGTTCCGATGTCTTGACAATGAGGCGGGAGGACTAGGTACAGGAAAAGGGACTTCTGCGGGCCTGTTCTCGCCATCGTCATTGTTACGGGGTTCAGACAAGTCGGTATGCTTCTCAGGACAGTCGGCAGGACGTCTGGAGATGCGGATTCAGTCTCATCCACGGTGGGACGATGCTTGAGAGCGTTGCTGAGTCTGGCCCACATGACGAGTGTAGATGAAGGGGCGAAGCAGGAAGCCCTTAGTGGGAGTAAGAGGTCGTCGTCGTGGTTCTTGTCAATGGGAAGAGTTCCGAGCCCAAGTTCAAGTTCGACTTTACGGAAGGTCACGTGACCGCGTCGTCGACGCGTAGAGATCACATGATACCATATCACATCTTGTATCTCACTCTTTCCCCTCAAGACCAAGGTCAGTACCTTCTCGCTTCTCGCTTACTTGTATGTTCCACGGGCAGTTAATCTCACTGGTGCCTGGGTCTCTCAGCCCGTGGGTCGCACTCTAGAGCGCTGAGCACTGAGGTTAGACACAGTGCCCAGGGGCTCGTGAACCCAGACCCGGGGCCCCCATCCGAGTCCCGCAATCACAATTTACATAAGCCTTCCTTTTGGTGTTCCTATCCGTTGTGCATCGGATTTAATGATGATACGTCCAGAGTTCACTCATTACTGGCAACGCACGCTCTCCAAGTTCATGAGATACCCCTACTTGCCACTCAGAGCATCTCAGTCATCTTTCTCTCCATCTCAGCCCTACTTCTCTTCTCGTGCTCAACTCTCAGGGTCCTCCACTCTCTTCCGAGCTCCCATTCAAGTTTCGTACAGTAACATAATAATGAGACCATCTACCACGGTATCTTTCTTCTCTCACTGAGGTATAATATCAACCGTAACTTCCTGCCGATCCCGCGGTAAAGTAGACCGTGAATCAACAACGTCCTGCCTCAATGTCGTAGCAGTATGTAGCACCATGCGCGTGGAAAGTATGCTGTGGGAAACCGTCTGCAGCCTAAGAGAGCAGGTAGATGTCTTCCGCATAGTTGCAACAGCTTCACACGATGACTTGCTGCGGGCATCCGGTGAGCGGATGTAGATCCTTCGAGTATGAGCTTATCAACGACGCGGCTGATCCCCTCCGATCCAAGTGTGGAGGTATACCTTACAATGGTTTTTGGTGCACTCGGGCTCTTGGGCAACATTGTTTGTCAAACATCAGTTGCCCTTCTCATCCCTTCCCTGTGTGCTCATTGAGTTGCCATGGAGCATGTCCATGCTTGCGCTTGCCTCACCAATAATTTCTGTCTCCCTTTTACTCACTCCTCTCTTTCCCTCTCTTTTAACTCAGGTCTTCAACTTCCCCTCAGTATGACACCATCACACTCGCGTGCCGTTCATCGGACACCACGGACGTGAAATAATCGAATTTTTTTCATATATAATCCTGCGTGCTATAACAACAATTCACCTCCGGGTCTCTTGTAATTCTACATCTTCCGACACAAGTCCAACATTATTGTCTGCGAACCCTATTCTAGTTAACTGCTGATGCTGTGCAACGGTAACCCGTGAATCGACAATGTCTTGTCTCAACACCGTGGCAGTATGTAGCACAATCCGTGTCGAAAGGATACTATGTAACACCATCTGGAGTCTGAGAACACAGGTATCTTCAGTCCAGCCGCGATGTACTTGCATCAGGACTTACTGTGTATAAGCAACTCGTAATTGTGGACGCTATGAGTATAGGTTGATCGTGAGACACCTTCGGTAATAATCAAAATCAGGCTCACAGAGACCACCAGCGACACCCCAATATTCAGAACGCCGATAACTATGTGTGACCTGTTCAAGAAACAGGCTAGGAAGCTAACAGAAACGCTCACCGAACATGAAAACGAAATACATGACCCCTAGTCAAAAGCGATTGTCAGCTGGTGCGACTAAAGTTCAAAAAAAGGCTCAAACACCAACCATCAATCCAAAGCGCCTCCACCAAACTTGATCTCATCCGTGTCTGGATGTGTCTATTGTATTGTAGGACTCTGTACAGAGTCAAAGCCAACACGGCTATTTGGGGTTAGCAACAATGAGAGAAACACACGACCAGACGCACTGGCTTCAAAAACTATTATGGCAGCAAATGGTACAGCCCACATAGATGGGACGGTGCCCATTGTCACTTGGCATTGACCAATACCTTCGATGTGCCAGGTAACAGATGGTGGAGTCCGGGAAAGGTCGAGCTGGATTACTGTGATCGCTAGTGCTGCGAAAACCTCCAATCATCTGGGTCGGTGACGAGATAAGTTATATTAAAGGCCACTACCATACAGTGATCAGCCCGATGAGGATTGCAAGTATTGTCCGGCTCCTTCCCCATATGGCCCACGCTCTTGTCGCAAGGATGACTAGCAAGATGAGCAATATTGTCAGCCACGAAGCATAGCAAGACGTACTCACGTTCTGAAGAAGAAGTAACAACAAATATCAGCCATCCCATAATTCTTTTCTTAGCTACTGCCTGTCCTCAATCATCAGCTCAGTTTGAGGGCCTGCAGACAGCCCGGGCCCGCGCGGCCTCGGAGAGGCGCACCGGAAAGAAGTTTAAAATGGCCCATGCAAGTGCTGGGTATCGTGCACCTATGAATAGTATTCGTGTATAGGCAGTTCTGCCCCAGCACCAGAGGAAAGTAAACTGTCTCAAGGAGAATGTTGGCCATTCCTCGGTCAGCGAGAGATTGGCAGAGAAGTCGCGAAAGTGTCTACCTCGGCGGGGAACATCAGGTAACAGTCATGGAACTACATGCGATGACCAGACCGAGGGGCAGTTAGCTATCTGGCCAGCATGGGCACATATCCTGCGGACGTGCCACTTACCAATAATGCCGTGCTTGCTACTAATTGTCCCAGATGTGGACGGTCAGCATCTTGCAACGAGGTACAGCTTAGGCATAACACAAAACTCAACGGTCATACCTGTTATATACTAGGGGGCAGGGTGAAAAGAAAGAGGCAAGTATTAATAAAGGTGATCAAGACCCATTCGCATGCAATTTCCTGTACCGTAGTACTCACCGAGCTGAGCTGCTGGTCTGATAGGCATTGAATTAAGTGCTCCAATACATCCGGCGAGCCCTCGCTACTGGTTACACTTGACATTGAAGAATACTCGAACACAACCGAGCACTTGGTATGCGGCGGTGTATATAGCACTGTAGACGTCACCTTGGGGCTTTGCAGGCTGAGAAAAGGAAAGATAGAGAAGGGCCCGGGAACGAAAATGAAGAGGGGTACTGAGCAGTACCAGTCCAGTGTTCTAAGGACGAACCCCCGATGTAAACAGGAGATGCGGACACGTAGGATATTTGTTGGAAGAGGGAGTGCTAACAGGGGATGATTGTCACGGCAAATCAACGTAGATTGCATGTCCCAGAGATATTTCAACCGATATAACCTGTCCCGAGAAGTATGGAAGGGTGTACAGCAGAAGCCATAATTGGAGAGGTGGTAACTGTTCATGTTCGGAGCCAGAACTGAAATTGACAGAATCACTCGCACGGTTGACAAAGAAGGTGGTGATGATAAAGTAGATCCTGCTGTCCTGTCTGGATGATCCTTATTGCCTCTGCTATGTAGAGACCTGGTACATCCAAGCCGTGCAGTTCGGAATTGATAGTGACCGGGCTACCTTCCGTTGGTGATCGGTAATAGATTACAATGCACATGTGGTCGGCCAGATGGCTCTTGGAGGGAGCAAAGCGGTCCCCGTTTATGGTCATGTGACTTGACGCAGCGCCTCAGCAGACTCGGAAGTTGCATAAGTCCCACATTGATCGGTTCATCTCTCTAAATTTCTGCGTTATCAATCACAGCACATCTGTGCCACCAATGATTCCAGTCACTGTATTCGTGCTTCATTGTATGCTTCGGAGTCCACACACTTTGACTTTGCCATTGCCACCATCATGATAATGACTCAGAGCCCCAGACAGCCGCTGAGTCCTTGGTCTCCGAAAGGAGGCAACGCAACGATACTTACCAATGCTGTCACGGCCTACCCCCAAAGTGGGGATACTAACGCAATCTGACAATGATGAATCGCCTCGGCGCTGCTTAAGCGCAGATTGAGCGTGTGTGTGGCTTTCAACTCTAAATGGATCTAACAGACCACTAGTACCCCTCCATCAATGAGCTTCCACATAGTCAAAGAGTGATGGAATGCCAGTTGCTTAATAGAAAGATAACGAGTCTGATAATCGCCCGACAGATTCATTTGTGTTTTCATATCAAGTGAGGCGGACTCGATTCTCCTCTGCGAGACTAGATGACGGCATTCTGATGTCGAATACGGTCAGATGAAGCAAGCACACCCGCAGCGACTCAACTAATCCGCCCTCTAGATAAATATGAAAAGGACGTAGGGCAGAAGGCTAGATTCGGCGGTAGAAGCGCGGTAAACTATTCGAACTAGGATGCCTATTCATATGCGATTGACACAACGGGGATCACAGTTTCTCCGGTGATAATGAGTAGATGATGCAAGCGCATTCAATTACTAGCCAAGCCCCGAGCAATGGCACAGTTGTAAGCGTTTCTTGTTTTGTTTTCGTTTCCTCGATGCACCCGAGCTTGGTTTGCCATCATCACATCACATTGTTTGGTATCTTGTGTGATAAGTTGAGTCCCAGTGGCTTGATCGACTAATGTGCAACTCGGAAACATGCTGGGTCTCACTTTGGCCCTTTATGTTGGATTGCTCATCCTTTATGCCCTTCTCGTTCTCATGGCCCATAGGTTCTGCCAACATATGAAACGCCTGAGTTGCTCAGGAGGGAACCGCAAAGACGTGGCTCAGCTCAGCTCAGCTCATGGACAGTTTCCTAGCAGAGCTGTGACCCGGACACCACGAAGCTTAGTCTCCAGGCCATCAAAATGCGAGCCCTGGGTAATAGACGAGTGGACCCAAATGTGGTACGAAAGCCCACACGAATCACTAGTTCTACCAGACGGCGCTCACCGAGCTACCAAATGGCCGAGCGCATCCCACCCTCTACCTAAACAGACCCACGCCTGCCCCAGGTGCAAACATCCGGAACCCGACCACCGCCACAGGCACGGGGGCGAAGTAGAGCCCCCTCAGCAAAAGCTAAGTTCCCGCGCTCTACCCACACAACCTTCTACCAGCTAGCCACAGGACACGTTTTCATCGGAGCGTACACACAACGCCTCTTCCTGCTACACACGCCCGACCAGGTCGCCTGCCCCTGCGGCAAACCGACTCTAACAGTGGAGTACTTTCTCCTTACGCTGCCTGACATACGCCAACGCGCACCGGAGGCATCTCACAGCCAACGGCCGCCCATTCGAGCTCTTGAGCCTTTCCACTCGACCGGAGCGAGTCGAGGGACTGCTACGGTTTTAAGAGGAGACAGGGGCTTGAGCTGAGCCGCGGACAGTTTGGGAGCCAGGATGAGGGAGATATGCCAGGGCCAGACACAGCGCCGGGCACACCACCGGAATGCACAACCACACGACCACCCAACACTACGATAAAAAGCTGCCCATTGCCAGTGCATACACTACCTCTTTACACACACCCCAAACGCCTAAGCATACGACGTAGACAACTACGTGATCACTTTTGTACCGCGTCGTACGTGCTGCGGTATATAAATAAATAAAGTTCCTGCGTGCTATGATCATCATTCACCTCGGGGCCTCTTGGAATTCTTCACCTTCCGGCTCGAGTTCGATAATGTTTTCTGCAAACCTTATTCTGGTTGACCGCTGATGCCGTGCAACGGTAGCCCGTGAATCGACAATGTCTTGTCTCAACACCGTGGCGGTATGTATCACAACTCGCGTCGAAAGGATGCTATGGAAAGCCATCTGGAGTCTGAGAACAAGTATCTTCAGTCCAGCTGCGATGTACTTGCATCAGGACTTACTGTGTAGTTCCAGCTCGTAATTGTGGACGCTTTGAGTATAGGCTGATCATGAGACACCTTTGGTAATAATCAAAATCAGGCTCACGGAGACTATCAGCGACACCCCAATATTCAGAACGCCGATAACTATGTGTGGCTTGTTCAAAAAACAGGCTAGGAAGCAAACAAAAATGCTCACCGAACATGAAAACGAAATACATGACCCCTAGTCAAAGAGCGAGTGTCAGCCAGTGCCACTAGAGTTCAAAAAAGGCTCAAACACCGACCATCAATCCAAAGCGCATTCACCAATTTTGATCTCAAATGTGTCTGGATGTGTCTATTGTATTGTAGGATTTTGTACAGAGTCAAAGCCAACACGACTATTTGGGGTTAGCAACGGTGAGAGAGCCAAACAATCAGACGGACCGGCTTCAAAAACTATTATGGCAACAAATGGTGCAACCCACATATATGGGACTGTGCCCGCCGTCACTTGGCATTGACCTACACCTTCGATGTGCCAGGTAACAGATGGTGGAGCCCCGGAAAGGTCGAGCTGGATTACTGTGATCGCTAGTGCTGCGAAAACCTCCAATCATCTGGGTCAGACGAGATAAGTTATAGGAAAACCACTACCATACAGTAATTAGTCCGATAAGGATTGCAAGTATTGTCCGGCTCCTTCCCCATATAGCCCACGCTCTTGTCGCAAGGATGACTAGCAAGATGAGCAATATTGTCAGCAACGAAGTATAGCAAGACGTACTCACGTTCTGAACAAGTGATAACAATCAATACCAGCCAATTCATAAAGCTTTCCACAGCCACTGCCTATCCTCAATGATCAGCTCGGTTTCCGGGCCTGCAGATAGCCCGGGCTTGGGAAGCCTTGGAGAGGCGCACCGAACTGAAGTTTAAAATGGCCCATGCGAGCGCTACGTATCGTGCACCTATGAATAGTATCCGGGTATAGGTAGTTCTGCTCCAGCGCCAGATGAAAGTAAACTGTCTCAAGGAGAATGTTAGCCATTCCTCGGTTAGCGAGAGATTGGCAGAGAAGTCGCGAAAGTGTCCACCTCGAAAGGGTGCATCAAGGAACAGTCATGGAACTACATGCGATGACCAGACCGAGGAGCAGTTAGCTATCTGGCCAGCATGGGCACATACTCTACGGATGTGCCACTTACTATTAATCCCGTGCTTGCTACTAATTGTCCCAGGACGGTCAGCATCTCGTAACGAGGGACAGCTCAGGCATAACACATAAAATCAACTGTCATACCTGTTATATACTAGGGCCAGGGGGAAAGGCAAGGGGCAAGTATTAATAAAGGTGATCAAGACCCCATTCGCATGCGATTTCCTGTACCGTAGTACTCACCGAGCTGAGCTGCTGGTCTGATAGGCATTGAACCAAGTGCTCCAATACATCCGGCGAGCCCGCGCTACTGGTTACATTCGACATTGAAGAATACTCAAACACAACCGGACACTTGGGAGGCAGCAGTGAGTCACCTCAGGGCTTTGCAGGCTGAGGAAAAGGGGAGATAGAGAAGGGTGGGAACGAAAATGAAGAGGGGCACTGAGAGCCTATTTCCCAGTACCAGTCCAGTACCTTTAAGGACTAACCCCGATGTAAGCAGGAAATGTGGACACGTGGGATATTTGTTCGTCCGTTGGCAGGAAGGGGGAGTGCTAACAGGGGATGATTGTCACAGTAAATCAACATAGAATGCATATCCCCAGAGATATTTCAGCTGATATGGTCCGTCCCGAGAAGCATGAAAGGGCGCAGAGCAGAAGCCATAATTGGAGGGAGGGGTGGCAACTGTTCATGCATGTTCATGTTCGGAGCCAGAACTGAAAGCGCCTGCCTCACCACTTGCGCCTCACTCTCACTCGCACGGTCGACAGAGAAGGTGGTGATGATAAGGGAGTAGGCAGATGGTGCGGCTCGGAACTTGTCAGTCCTGTAGTACAGACTGGATGATCATTTCATTGCCTCTGCTATTTAGAGACCTGGTCCGTCCAAGTTGTGCAGTTGGATAAGTGATTAATAAGCTTCCGTCGTGTGGGGTGACAGGGCACGTGACTTGACGCCGCCTCTCACATTGATCGGTTCTAGGTGAGAATCATCTCCCGAAATTTCTGCATCATAGATTACAGCATCTGTGCCACCAATCATTCCAGTCACTGTGCTCGTGCCCATTGCCACCATCATGATGACTCAGATGATATTCCAGACCGCTAGTACCCCTCCATCAATGAGCTTCCACATAGTCAAGAGGTGACGGGATGCCTGTTGCTTAGTGGAAAGACAATGAGTCTGTCAATTGTCCGACAGATTCCTTTATCTTTTAATATCAAGTGATGCGTACTCGATTCTCATCTGCGAGACCAGATGTCGGTATTCTGACGTCGAATACGGTCAGATGAAGCAAGCACACTTGTAGTAAACTATTCGAACTAGGACGCCCTATTCCTACGCCGATTGGCACAGAACTGGGATCACAGTTTCTCTGGTGACGATGAGTAGATGACGCAGGCGTCTTCAAGTACTAGTCAATCCACGAGCAATGGCACAGTTGTAAGCGGTTCTTCTTCTATGTTTGTTTTCTCTATTGCGCCCGAGCTTGAACTGTCATCATCACATTGCTCGGTATTTGTTGTGTGATGATAAGTTGTGTGACTTTGTTGACTAATACTCATGGACACGCTGGATCTCACCGGTGCTTTTTATGCTGGATTGGGTGAATCGACTGTGTTCGGAATACCCGGATCATGATTGAGAATGAGATCTCAGGGCCGATGGATGGGGTGTTCGCACAACATTCAGGATGTACAATGTCCATCTAGCTAACGTAGATATCAAGATCAAGTGAGCCAGCGGTACGTTCGACATTAGACTAATTGAGGCATGCTGGTTATCAATCATAATCATCCCCTGAAACTACATCAACACACCCTGATGCCAATGAATCTCCTCTGTCCTAAGCAGGCCAGGCGCTTTCACGGTGGGCTGGAGTTGCCGTACCATGACCAAGGGAGTAGACATTAAATATTGTATGCATAGCAGGGCAGGATTAGCGACTAGCAGTTGAGCTTCGAGACAGAGACGTCGAAGTGACAGGTACCGCTATCAGGTGTCCTCGGCGTCCCCGGCCACTGCCCTTACCGCCCCTGGTCTACTCCGCCCCAGCCTTTGTCTGTTTGTCTGTACTGGTATGTGCGGACACCGGCACCAGCACTGGAGTGTTGCGAGAGTGGTATGTCTGAGTCCCGTTTGAGAAACGTGGGAGGTCGATTTACTTAAACGGGTTAATGCTAATGCACCCAGTATAGTGGAATCCCCAACGTGTCACAGGGAATAATGAGCACTGCAGGTTCTGCATGCACGACGTCTGCAGCTGGGTTACGATTCTTGATGCAGCTTGACGCCTAATCCATAATGCCTCGTCCGGACGACGCCTGTCCATGCAAGTCCTTGAATGAATTGAACACTCAGAACATTACACCCGATGAAGCTAGCACGTGTCTCTGTGTGCTCCGTCTCCGCCATCTTGCCAGTCAGTTCAAGGTGCATGCCGGTGATATACTTCAGATCAGGACTTCGGCAACCTGCTGAGTGAGTAACATCAGCAATCTAGTTAGCACAATGTTGCCTGATGAGGTCGAGAATTTTCTCCAACACCAGGTCTTTCAGCGGGATGGTAAATCTGATCGCGAATGCCCCTAGATCCATAACAAAGGCACGGGTGTCCCTGTGGTTTCTGTCCCTGTGGCGAGATTTGACATGCTTATCCATGGCCGATTGAGCGTCATTGACTGATCATGACACATTGCCACCAGCTGTCTTAAAATCCAAGATCAGTGAGTGAGGTCTATGATGTACTAGACGCCCATCAGGCATCGAACATTCTCTTCGCTGATACACGAGAGACTAGGAACCAGATTAGTGATATCGACGTGAATGATGTGTACGCAGTTCTTAATGATTTTACCAGTGAAGTCGTGACCAACTAGACCACCCAAGTCCACGCCAATATCTTAAAGGAAAATCAATCTGTCAGGATTGGTTCGAGCTCGCGACGTGAATATACGGGCGGCTTCGTCCAACTCTGGGAGTCAAATGTATAAATGAAATGGGAGTTGGGAGACAAACAACGTACTCAATGGAAGCTTGAATGATGACACTCTCAATGCCGTTGACCACACAAGGGAGACGTGGGCAATCCGTGGCTTTAACACTCGTACACCCGACCGAGCCGAAAGAGTGAAGGCAGTATGCACGCCGATGATGAATTCGTCCATAATCGCAACTAGTTTGTCTAAATTGTGGTTTCACTGCAAACAAGGGGGTCAAATGATTATTCCACAGAAAAGGGAAGAGCAATGATTTTAGTCGGTATATACATGATAATACGGCTATGAGGATGTGGCTTGAGTGGCCGGATTCTCATCTGCTTTTGGGATGATGTTATGCTTCTCCAAGAGCTCTTCAAGCTCTCCAGATTGATGCACTGTCACAAGTAAATATTAGTACGCAGTTTACGAAAGAATAATCTCTACTTGCTCCCAAGGACGATGTCGCATCCTCCAATGAATTCGGAGTTGACGTATAGCTGTGGAACTGTCGGCCACTCTCTTTGACAAGGTGAGGAAATGAGCACATGAGTATACGACAGAGAGGATACGCACGAGAACTCCTTGATCCCACTCCTCAACTCAGAATCCTCCAGCACATTATAAGTCCGCATGCTCTCGGGTGGGACATTATGTAGATCCAAGACTTGTATAATGGCACGAGAGAAGCCGCATTGCGGCAACTCCGGCGTGCCCTTCATGAAGAGGACGAGGGGTGAAGCATCAATGGCCTTTTGGATTTGCGCGCGTGCTTCGGAAGAAAGTAGTCGATGTAAGACAGCCGACGTGGCTGCGGGTGAGCCACGAGTCAAGGGTGCAAGCTGGGAAGAACATGAGCATACATAAGTTGGAGGAATTCTTTCACGCACAGAAAGCCTAGAGATAGCTCTGAACATGACCGCAGAACAGAGGCTTACGTCATGACAGGCCTCGCCAATCGTTTGGGGTTTGGGGATGGCATGGCATAACCAGACACCTACACCTGCCAAGCTAGAAATCGCATTCCTTGGACAACCCATCACCTGTAGATCCGATAGACCTAACTGCGAGCCAGCGAGACTACCACTCATGGCTCCACGGTAAACGATCTCTGCTGGAACATCTCTGGCATCCCTCCGACGCGGGGAACGGCACAAGTGTTCGAACTGTATGTATGGTTTGGAAGTCACACGATCAAAGTGCGTGGATTTCCACCTTTGCAATCAATATTTGGGAGATGAGAATAAGAGGCACTGAGTCTCGCATGTACAGTATATCTATAGATCCTGGATTTTAGCGCGCTTTCCTCCTCTCATGCCCAGGATCTTCTTTACTCTCTCTCCGATGTCCCCATTTATGAGGTCGGATATGGGGACATAGATCCTAAGTCAAAGCACATTAATCAGGGCAACTTCGACATTACTTTTCTACTAGACAGCGTGTAGCCCTTCCGAGGCTAAAAGGTTCGGATCAATGCGGTATGAGATGAAATCACGGATAACCCGCAAGCTCTGGGGATTGCCAGGTTCAAATCAGGAGTACTCGTGGACAATGAGATGACGGTTATCGTCTGGGACAAAACTTGAGGTTGATATCGGGTTTTCCAGACACATTTGCTGGTTCTGCCTTGTTTCCGGGGCATAGTCACAATACGAGGTACAACTGCATACGCACCGACTTGTCCACGTTGCAGACGGTATTTATGAGAGAGGATTTCCCAGAGCCCCTCTGTGAAGACGGGTGAAGGGATGTGGTAAGCACGGCAGATCCATGAAAGCTGAAGCGAGAGAAGATAGAGAACAAGAGGACATGCAAAAGTCGAGGAACGTGGCGTGAAGCGTGGGCGGCGTGAAGTGTGGATAAGAGAGCCTTGTGAGCACCCTCGTTGGGGCGCCAGTGAGCGGCTCAGTCCTTGACAACAACTTATGGACATCTTGATCTTGAGCTCTCTGCCCGAACTAAGCCAAAATAAGATAGCTCGACGTGTAGAAAGACAAAAATCCACCCCCATCCTGGAGATTCTAGACGCCAATAAACCCAAGGTGAGCGATGTCAACGCAGTCTTTCAGGGCTTCTCAGTGAATTCATGACGGGACTGGAGGACCACGCCAACATCTATGTACGCCACCTAATGACGCGGGGACAACATGTTGCACTCCCGGTTACGCAATCCTGTAGAGCAAGTGCTATGAGGTTGTGCGGATTAAGACCACCGATTGCACTTGACGTCGAATAACTTTTCCGACGTGATTGCAAGGGAAGAAATTTTTAACACTTTTGTGCGTGCGGCCGCGTCTGTAGGGATCGTCGCAGAGGCCAGTCGGTGAGAGAAAGAAAAAGAAAGGATAAAGGGGTGGGGAAGTCTTGAGAACGAAAAAACAGAGAGAGAAGGATCGAGACGGAGAGAGCGCGCCATGGCAGTTACTTGGTATCGTACTCGCCTAATAGAGTAAAATGAAGCGATAGAACTCGAGTATCACTAGCAGCAGAAAACGTGGATACGCGTGAGCGGTACTGCGGATTGGCCGTGCTACAGAGGACTATTTCCTTCTCGTAGGCCAGGGGGTGGCAGTTGATGTGGGTTGCGAGTCGATCTGGACGTCCCAGCTCACAAGGCCGATATGAAAGGTAGAGCTAGAGCTAAGCGTTCCGACAATCAGTTGATGATAGAGTACAAGCTTCTCAGGCATTAATTAGGCTGTCGAGTGCGCCAAGTATTGGAGCGCCGTGCTATGTACGTTGCTCTTCGGGCCTGTCAAAGACGTTCAACAATTATTTGTTTTTGTTTTGCTATGAACAGATAAAACAACAACATAAACACCTCTCCCAACCTACACGTTACGCTGTCTTTTGCTACTATTCAAGCTCTATACTTTGGCAGGAGGTGCTCTCTGGAATGTGGTACCCTGTTGCATGAATGAGCTGGCAGTGTCAGATCGATAAGCTGGTTGAAGAACAAACCTTCTCGATGTTGGTCGTAAGTTCGGGAATAGCAGCGGCGATGAGCTGTTTTTCGTAGTCCGTCAATTTTCCGAGGGGATAAATCTTCTCGATACCGTTAGGCTACCCCCAAAATCGGATCAGTAAATAGTCGTATCGCAAGACACTAGAACTCATTCACCCCGATCTGGACATTCGATGCGAAGTAGTCGAGCTCCTTGCCGATCTCATTCTTCAATGCGGCACCTCCTTCTTTGTCTGCATCGAGATGGACATAGCTAGGAGTCACGATGTCTTTTCCTCCCGCAAGAGCCTTGATGACCTTGGTTGCGAATTCTGCGCCGGCGTAAGCCATCGAGAGCGTTGCAGAACCGGTGCCGTCTTTGGCCTTAACGACTTCGTCACCACCGAACTGGATGCGTTTCGTGAGTGCCTCCAGCTTTTCTGCGTTAAGTGGATGGGAAGATTGGGAAAGGAGGGGAACAATCTATAATATGCGCATGAGCAAGGTCAACCGGGCACGCGCGCGAAAGAGCCCAACATACGGTGACACCAGAGTGGCCTCCGACAACTGGAACAACAACCTCAGGCGACTTGGAAGCATCACCGATAATCTCGGCAACGAAGGTCGATGCGCGCACAACATCCAACGTCGTCACACCGAACAGCCTTTTAGACAGTCAGTACTGATCCCCGTCTTTTCACCTGAGTAGAGGAGATACCGCTTAGGGTCAAAGATGCCTCGTTTCTTGAAGACTTCAGCGACGATGGGGACGGTGGAGTTGACGGGGTTGGAGATGACGAGAACAAATGCCGTAGGGGCTGTCGTGGCAATACCAACGGCCAAATCATAAACTATGCCAGCATTGATCTACTGACAGTTAGATCCTTTGTTTACATCCCTCACCAAGCCCACTCACCTTGAATAGATCATCTCTTCAGATTGCTGATTTATGAGCTGTGTCTTTGATCGACGGAATGAGAACTGAACACACCGAGTCATCTAAAAGACGAATCAATGCCATACGTCTAGAAATGATTGAATCATACGCACTCCTGGTTTGCGAGGCACGCCAGCGGGGATGATGACAATGTCAGCACCCTTCAGGGTCTTGGCAAGACCGTCATCGGGAGGTAGGTGGCCCTCAACCTTGGCAGGAGTTGCGATGTGAGAGAGGTCGGCGGCAACACCAGGCGTGTTGACGATATCATAAAGGCCAAGCTAGAAAGACGCTCATGTTTCAGTAGGTCTGTGGTGCCGTGTCATGGGAGGAGCGAATGACCTTAGTAACCAAGGGGTTTGTCTTGAGCAGAAGGGCCAAAGGTTGGCCAATTCCACCTTGAGATCAGAGTCAGCTTTGGGACCATGTTGGAGCCCTAGGGGAACTGACCAGCAGCACCGAGAACGACAGCCTTGACCATTGTGAGGATAGGATAGAGAGAGAGGAAGATATGAAAAAAATGATGGTGCGACGATTTCCCGGGTTTTATACCTGAAAATCAGTGGGATTTGCCTTCCCCAAGCAAGCAACGACCATCGTTTCGGATCCGATAACCACTATCCCTCTCTTATCATGCACGTGATTGATGCGCCACCTGCCACTCCTAAGCACCGGGCCGCGCCGGGCCAATAATTTCTATCCCATGCCTTTAACAGCAACAGCAACATCTCGACCACTCCACGCGCTGCTCCTCCGCCTCCGCTCTCCTCTTGCACATCATGCACACAGGTCGATACAACAGGCTGTATTGCTGTCCCGCCAACCACCAGCTTATGCTGAAACATCTGTTCCCAGTCTACCTCATAACCCCCGGTATGTTCATAGAATATACCGCACGCTTATCTTCTCTTGACGTTATTTGTAGAGGCAGGCGGAGAAAACGGCACGTATTGACAACTTTAGGTCCTCCCGCTAGTGAGCTAGTGCGTCGAGTGGAGGCATTGGTTGTCCGTACTGGTAGTGAGGTATGAAATCTATTCCTTCAGAAGGCCTCCCTAACACCTTTGTAAGGAAATACCATCCAACCTCACCTACAGCGAGGAAGAGCTACTGGCTTTTTACGATGACCTCCTTGCCTTGCCTCACAATGAACCTGGAGCTAGTTCACCAATAGAACCCCCTACGGAGCGGCAGGATAAAGCAGTCGTAGAGGCCATCTTGTCTCGCATTTCTCCCTCTTCTATTTCATCCGAAACGCTTTCTACTCTGCTGCAACGACGAGTAGAGCCGAAATTGCACCCACAAGTTCATGAGAGCAGCTCGTCATTACCACATCATATCGCGTTGAGTCTCCTCACCCCGATAGTTCGGGAGTTGGAAAGTACCCCAAACGCGTGTGTATCTGCCTCTGGCCCGGACTCCCCACCCCTGAAGGATATCCCACTGGCCGTTCTCTCACTGGATGAATGGAGGTCCCTGGCGCGAGTTTGTGTGCGTACCTGCGTTGCATTCTATGCATTCGACATCATAACAATGTGGAATAATAGCTCGCACATGACGATCCCTACTCTGCCAAAATGACTCTTGAACTTATGGTGGTCAGTTACAAGGCTTGCACCCCAAGGACGATTACTCACTTCTCAAAAGGCATCAGGGATACAACTAGTGGAAGACCACGTAAACGATATCCTCACATGGTATGCTAGGAGAGGAGATGTGTTAGGCTTGGAGGAGTTTTTGCAGACATTCGTAAAAGGTGCGGCTACTCACGCGTTAAAATGTCTTGTTTCATACACTTTGCCTCAGGTGCACTCACCGACCGCCAGCGTCATTTACACATCAAAGTGCACGAGAAGAGCGTCCCACCCGGTACAATTCCTGAGAGTGCCCTTTCACTTCTCCACACTTACGAAAACGCTGGTCGTCCGCCACCCATGACGGCCTACTCGCGACTCATTGCTGCCCTCTTTCGCACCCCGTCCTCGCTTGCTCATGCACAGGCTTGGGATCTTTTTTCCCATATGCGATACGTCGCGCACCCCGATCCAGACTCCCTCCTCTATACACAAATGATTCAAGCTTGCGCGTTACCCACCCCCGCGGAGCCCGAACGTGCGCTTGACCTATTCACCGAAATGACCATCGATCGCAGAATTCCGCCCACTGCCGGTGCTTACACAGCAGCGATCCTCGCGTGCGCCCGCTCAGGCTCGAAAGTGTACGTGAACGAGGCATTCCGCATAGCGAAGGAAATGCTCGACGCTCATCGGGATGCGCGCGGACGAAGCGCATTCCGCCCCGATTCGCATACATTCGCTGCCTTGCTCGAAGGTGCAAAGCGCATCGGTGACCTAGGTCGCGGGCGCTGGATCCTTGCCGAGATGGTCGAGGCCGCACGACAAGATAAAGATATTGTCATCGATGAGCGGATTATGACGCACGTCTTTCACTCATATGCAGCATATAAGCCCCCTTTCAGGCGTTCCATGGCTCCCTTGGCTTCCCAAATTGAGGATGACGCAGATACACCTATACCCGCTAGGCCGACGGAGCTGGGCGAGTCATCTGCTGATGACCACGGACCGTCTGCACCTGTCGAGGCCCCCCAAGAGCCCAGCTTCGCACATCTTCCCCCCCAGAGCCGCTCCGAGGTGATCGACGAAGTTCGCGCCCTCTTCTCTCGTATCTCTCGCTCGTCTCTACCCCCGACATATTCCCCTTTGGACACCCTGCCAGCTCTCCCAGACGTCTACGTCACGCCGCGACTGCTCACTGCGTACCTCTCGGTCTTTTATGCGCACGCGCCGCTTGAGACCGCGCATGCGATGTTCCGCACGACGTTCGCGGAGCACGGCCTGGCAATGGACGCGCGTGCGATAGTTGAGGCACTCGAGCGTTGCGCGAGCGCGCGCCGAGGCGCGGAGCGCGAATATGTGTCGAGTTTTGCGGAGGATGCGTGGCAAGAGTGGACCGCCCTCGAGAACGCAAGTACGCCGACATGTGCGAGGAGCAGCGCACGGCATATACAGCGCGCATATGCGGCGCGGATCCGGGTCTTGGCCTTGTAAGCACGCACCATCAGAATTTCATTTCTGTCACTCACTCCCCTCTTTTTCCCCATCTGACCGTCTTTCCTTCTTCCACATCGCTCCTCACCCTTGCCATTCTCGTTATGTTACCTCCTTTTGGCTCCTCTTATCTCCGTCCCAATTAACCCGTTTCGTTTTTGTCTGGCATGATAATTGATGATGGTTTTAATTGTTGTTTCATTTTGTTGTTGTCGTCGTCGTCGTCGTCGTCGTTTTTGCTTTCGCTTTGACAGGACAGGCCGCCTAGACGAAGGACTGGCATGCCTGCGCGCTTTTATAGCGCGCTATCCCCCTCACACCGTGCGTGAGCCGCCACCACCCGCACAACGACCGGACATGCGTTCGACGCGCGTGTCGCTCGTCGCCGGCGACCGCCCGCTCGTGCGGCTCACGACTGCGTTGGACGTGCAGGACGACGATGTGCCGCCGCTGCTGACATTTGCGGACGTCGAGATGCTGCACCATCGCCTCGTGGCGTGCGGCGACCTGCGTGGTCTCGCATGCGTCAAGTGGGTGTGCAAGGCATACGAGGGTGCGCTGCGCAAGCGGAGGGAGGCGGTGCTCAACGCGTGATGCGCATGATGGGACGTGGGGTGGTGAAGTGAACTTGTCCCTTTTTAGCGCGGATCTTCCCCTACTATCTTTGGCACATACTTCGCTTGTGCTACATACACGCACATACACATATAGTTGAGGCGCTTAAGGCCCTTACATCCGATAATACTACTACCCTCGTAACGTCATGATAGAAAAGACAGCACGGAAAGGGTCCGTGAGCACTGCAAGGGTGCGCAGAGAGGCGAATGCATGAACTTCCTCCGGTGCGTCTGATATTGAGTGCCGAAAGCGGGAAGGTGTCACAGAATTGGAATGGGTGCCCAGAATCGAAAGCGCGCAGAAACTCGTAGGTGCCAAATAACGTTATTAGGGGGAGAATGAGGTATATCGAGCACAACCCGGAACAAGAACGGAGCACAAACATGGAAGATAGATAGCGACATTTTTGCGAGGCACTACGAACAGAGGTTCGTAAGGGGATGGGGAGGGTGTGGATGGGTGCGGTGGGGGGTGGTATGAAAAGGGGGGTAAGTGTAAAGGAAAACAAAGGCGCGCAAGCCGGAAATCCAGGGGTCAATCGGTGAGCTTGGGTATGACGTTGGTCATCTGGTCGATGTTGATGAACTGGACCCAAGACTCGAGGTCCTTATTGTTGTCTTGCCATACGAACTTGGAGTCGGGCGAGCCGCGAAAGTGGGCCGTGACGCACTGGTAGCTCTCCTCGACAAGGATGCCGCGGCGCTGGACGCCGAGGTGGGCCTTGTACAGGCGGAACTCCCAGCCAGTGAGCGGCTGGCCGTCGCCGCTGCAAGTCTCCTCGGATATGTTGAACTCGAGGCGGGACCAGTCAAAGCCGATCGGCTGGCCTATCGCCTTGATGTAGGCAGATTTGAGCGCTAGGAGGATGCACAACCGGCGGAGAACGACTTCGTCACCCAGGCTGGGAGACAGGAAGGATATCTCCAGTTCTGTGAGCTGCCAGGGGGATAGAGTTCGGTACGTGACACGTGCCGGCAGGCGGCGGGTGTTGGTTCCTTAGCCTCGTGGTGCCCAAACAAAAGCGTATGCTGCGTACCTTGTGTGAGAGTGACTCTACGTACGCGGGGACGGTGGCGTCGCGAGGCTCGACGGCGACTTGTTTGATGCCTAAGCCGATGTTGACCACTTCGCGTTGCTTTCCCTGTACCATAACCATCCCAACGAGCGAATTTTCCCAAGCTAGATGATAGCCAATCATTGACCGAAGGTGATGTTCTGGGTTGACGTGGTCCAACATCTGAGCCAAGTGGGGCGGCGAGTCAGGAGGACGGCTGTCGTCGTGAGTGAGAGTGTGCGACGAAAGCGAACCTGCTCTATCCAGTGTTTCCCGTTGTGTGTGCTGTGATCCCGCCACCGGGCTCGAGGTATTCGACGGTGCCTCATCATAAGGAGTGGCATCATCTGGGCGATGATTTGGCCTGCGAGAATCGAGACGTCAAATTTTTATCGCGGAGTCATCGAGACGGAGCGCAGCGAACGTAGTGATTCGCCAGAGGTTGGGTTTGAAGGAATGTTTTTTGCATGGGGGACGGTGCTGTGGACGAGCTCGAAGCATTTCTCGTATTCCTAAAGACGAATCGTTCAGAACGGAAAGGGGAAAGAAAGGAGAGGGAAAAAAATTATGGTGGTAACAAAGAAAGCGTACTGGCCTCTGTCGTCACCTCACGATTCAGATATAGCATCCAAACGAGAATGGGAGAGTTCATCGATCGACTATCCTCTGCTACGGGTGCTGTGGAAAACTCGAGGCGGCGTCAAATCCTAGGACGGTTTGTTTTGGGCGCAAGGGTGTCTGGCGGAGTGGGTTGTTATATGGGGAAATGCCACAAACGACAGGTCAAGGATAAATGGAGGGGAACGACAGGACCGATACTTGATCCGAAGATGGGCGCTATGGGCCTTGTACTGTGACTGAGGTCGCAGGTTGGTTGTGCTGCACACGGAGATATTGTGGCTTGGCTGATTGCAGTGGCCCCTCGCTAGTGCCAGGCCAGTGCCAAGTCAAGTGCTGGCTGGAAGAATCGGAGGTGGTCGTGTCTGGTTATGTGCTCGTTATCTGATCCCTTCAAAAGCCCACACAACCCCTCCTTGCCTTTTATACTTCCAACGCACTTCCCGAATTCACCTTGGAACACCGCACAGAAAAAGGCCCTTGCACTGCGGCATCTGTCCATGTCTGAAATATAGGGTCGTGCGACCGATAGGTGCCACTATCGGATGGTGGACTGTGCGAATCAGACAGACATCTGCCCCTTACGGTGGCCACAACTCGCCCATGGGATGGTGTGAGGGCTGCCTTGTTCACACTGTTGTCAGGACACACAAACACAGATTGGCATTGTTGGATGGGTGAGTCTCCGCACAATCTTCGCATGTCCTCCCAACAATGTATACAAGTAAAACACGTGGGAAGAGCAAAAAAGGAGGGGAGGAAATAGCACTTCCCTTTGACTGGCATTGCGCAGGAAGAATAGAGCTTTCCGCTTGTGATCTACAATTAGCCTGGTCTGGTCGCTGCGGGTGTAACGGCGGTGGACCCGTGCTTCGTCGCTTAAAGACCCTTGGCTGTGTAGGTCGAAGGTGATGAAAGGCAGGGTCGCGTGTTGCTCGTATGCGCTGAGAACGGGGGTCCACCACGTTCCCCGCGGCATACATCTCTGATCATCAAATCAGGCAGGTCTGTCCAGGCCGGACAGAGCAACTCTGTCCCCTTTCACAGAGAAAAGAAAATAGCGCATGAAATTTCTTCGCGATCATCCCCCGGCCCGTTCCCAGGGCTTTGGCTAGGCGATTGGCGGCGCCTCCCTGGCGTCTGAGAGAGTCAGTAGTCTTTTGCTCATCCACACCATTCGCCGGGGCGAAGATGTCGAATCAACCATTCTCGGTCTGCTCGGTCCTCAGCTCAGACGCCTCTTGTTTGGAGTCTTCATTCACAATATCTCTACCTGTCCACCCGGCCTCAGCTGAGCTGGAATTGTTATGGATTCCACTTGCTGGTTAATATATGTATCTCGTGAGGACGCCACGTACTACCTCCGTACGTATCGAGGTGCCTTTGCCTAGAAACTTCTTTCTCGGCAGGCAAATCCCGCCCCGACCTTAAATGAGCTTGGACAGAAGTCTTCTTTCCGTCCCACCTCTCCACATAAATCATGACAACTCTCATCTCAGCCACTTGTATCGTAATCTTCGGCATCTGCACCTCACTACTACTCTCAAGATGGACCTCTACTCGACACCTTAAACTGCCACCTGGCCCTAGGCCAGATCCATTCATAGGCAATCTTCGTCAGATGTCGTTGAATAATCAAGAGATATGCTTCGCTGAATGGGGAAGGATCTTCGGTACTGTCTTTTCCATCGACGCCGCCGCCTTGATTCGGGAGTCTGAAACAATCAAATAGGTGACGTTGTGTACTTTACCATCTTTGGGCGTCCCATGATTGTGGTCAATACCCTGAGAGCTGCTCTGGATCTCATGGAAAAGCATAGCCGCAACTATTCTTGTCGCCCCCGTTTTGTTCTTCTAGTCGAAATGTGACTTGGATGCCCCAATTCCACCTTTCATCCAACCATCACTGACGTATCTTATAGGATGGGCTGGGATGCGTCTCTTCCTCTGTTGCAATATGGCCCTCGATTTCGCAAACAACGTCGTTTGATCACGGATCATTTCACCAGAGACTTACATTCTTTTCGTCAAACTCAGCGCAGCGAGGCTTATGTCTTCTTACTCGGTCTCCTTGAAACTCCCGATGCCTTCCTCCAACACATTCGCAGGTACAGTGGCTCTCATATAGTGCATATTTCACGTTTGACCTTACGAAAAAAGGTTTGCGGCAGGGACTATCATGAAGATTACATACGGCCATACTGTCCGCTCAACTAACGAGCTATACGTACGTTTGGCAGAAGAGGCGGGAACGGATACTGTGACGAGTGGCAGCCCAGGCTCAGTCCTTGTCGACTTCTTTCCTGCTCGTATGTCGATCTGGCGACGCTCCTTGGAGCCGCGAGCGTCTCCTGATAAACCTCTCCATGTAGTCAGACACGTACCTACGTGGATGCCGGGAGCAGGCTTCAAGCGTCACGCTCTCCGGACTCGGGTCAAGGTTCAAACAATGCACGATACGCCGTACGAGATGGTACGGGAGGCAATGGTCAGCCATGGTTCTTTTGTAAACACGCATTCACTCATTCTTGTCAAGGCTGCAGGCGCAGCCATACCCTCCCTCACATCAAGACTTATCTCAGACAATTTAGCTGCCGGAACGTCTCCTGTCCACGACGAAGAGGATATCAAGGGCTTAGCAGGAACACTGTATGGAGGTGGCTTTCTCCCTTCTGATATTCTGGAACTTAGACGCTCACACTTCACACACTTCACATTTTGAATCAGCTGGGGCAGACACGGTGTGTGCAACTCCTCATAGGGTGTAGTGCCCTCGGTGACCCCTCGTGCTTTTAAAGACGTACGCAACACTCGCTGCATTCTTTTTGGCCATGATATTACACCCTGAGGTGTTCGCGAAGGCGCAGGCGGAGATTGATCACGTCGTGGGATCCGACCGTCTTCCAGACTTCCAAGACAGAAGCTCGCTTCCTTATGTTGAAAGCGTAGTCAAGGAGGTCTATCGGTATGGCTCCCTCCCCCTCTATGCTTCACCCTATCACCCTATCTTATGCTTACTATGTGAAGTTGGCACTGCCCTCTCCCTCTCGGTCCGTCACGCCTGTCAATGACCCGAGTTCCGATGGCTCATCTAATCGCGCAGCTGTGCCTCATCGATCGATGAAAGATGACCGGTATAGGGAGTATGATATTCCTGCCGATACTATGATAATTCCGAACGTCTGGTCAGCGGATATCCCAGTGTATCTACCGATCTTTTGTTTATATCATCTGCCATAGGGCAATGACCCGGGACGAGAAGATGTATCCAGAACCAGATCTGTTTAATCCGGAGCGGTTCATGAATCAGAACGGATCAGAAGGCGTCCAAGCAACAAACCCCAAGGACTTCATTTTCGGCTTTGGGCGGAGGCAAGTTGTATTAATGTACTCTTTTCGTCCACCTGAACTCAGCTGGCATCCCTTCAGGGAATGTCCAGGAAAGGTTTTCGCCGACGAAAACGTGTGGTTGGTCTCGGCATGTATAATTGCTGCCTTCCAAGCGCCCGTGTCGCGCAATAAATACGGAGAAAAGGTGGTTCCTCCGGTCCAGTTCACATCGGGGTTTGTGCGGTGCGTAAACGCCATGATCTGGTCCGCACTTGTGTTACTCACGGAAAGTCGTAGGCACCCTGCACCCTTCTCGTGTGATATCAAGCCTAGATCCTTGCTGCATTCTGGGCTTATCCACCAAGCCATTAATGCGATGCCTCAATGACACCCTTCTCGACGCCCATTTCTACCCATTCGACCCCCTTAGAGTAAATGAGCCTCTTGACCATGAATATCACAAGTACCGTGTAGGATACGATTTAGGAGCACTACCTATATTCATTATGACTTGACGGCGAGTTGCATATGAGAGACAGATCTATATATCCAACGCTGAAGATGTTACATAAGCTTGCGTCTGAAGGCTCTCTGATACTGCAGGCCTTAAGTCGGTCGTCGGTCGAGGTGCGTAGCCTAACCACCTCGGTGCTTGTTGCCCAGCTCTCAGCCTTTGCATTTCCACTATTCTAGACTTGAACAAAGCTGGCTTCACAACAAAACTCGAGTAACGCACACGTGGCCGATGACCATCTAATTCCAGCGCCGTCTTCTGCGGGCGATGCTGTCAAGCTCGATGTAAGTCAAAGCGTGGCATCCGTGAAGTATGATGCGTTGGGTCCACTCGTAATCAACAGTGACGGGGTTGGTGCGATGATTGAGTATGATTGATCACATATTGACATCATGCTGTATGCCTGCCATTGGTCCAGACACTCTCTCGCATCACTAACTGGCCAGATATGACACCTGTCGAGCGAGAACGGACGTTTCGTGTTCTCGTCGCTCGAAATCAGTGAGTACAGTACAGCTATGATTTTGTTCATTGTTGTTGATGGCTTCCGTTTTTTTTTTTACCCAAGGATCCGTTTGGTGAATCAAGACCAGGAACAGGCAACTGCTTTGGGTCCGGGTGAGCTCCTTGGGAATGCCGCTGCCGGGGGGGGTTCAAGGCGGCGGTAGTGCGGACATCTAGAGACTGAAAATCGGAGAGAGTGTACTCCGGATAGTGTGTACGTGTATGTGCTATCATTTTACCGAAGTTGGTCGTGATTGTGATGATAACTATCTGTCTTTGTCGGGCAAAAGAAGGGCTCCGCTCTTTGTTCGATTACGGCTGGCGCGCGGGCCTGTCCTCGTTTCGCCTTATCTGCAGACCGCTTGCGATTCACTCCATTTCATTTACTTTGCCAAGGCAATCACGTGTCCGATCTTCTTCCACAAGTAGCGCGAAAGCGAAATATCTGGTTGTGGCCATACGATACGAGATTACAAAAAAAGAAAGCTTCCAAGCATCGGGTGGACGTCACGAATCCCCGCTAACGATGCCAAGACGAAGGCCAGACGACGACACGATGATGGGTGAAGGACAGAACTCGTACGGTACAACCAAAATGAAGCCCCTCTCCTCTTCGTCTCCTCAAATTATTAGCCTGAGCGCTGGCACTGGGTAGCAGCGCCGTGGCTCACGGAGGAGCGAAGGAGTTGGAACAGTGAGTAGGTTGAGCGGCTCTGGTTCAAGTTTGCTTGGGAACCTCCGCCGACATACAGTAGGAGTATAAGAATAAGGAGTCTCTTCAGTTCACGCAAGCGCTGACTCACCTGACCCTATCGGCGAACCAGTTTTGCATGGTTCAGTTCAAGTACAGTAGTTTGGTTGTTCACCCTCTTTTTCTCCCCGGCTCCCCAAGGCTGGCTCCGTTTTGCTTTGCGGCTGTGCGCCTTTGCGTATCATTGCATTATACTGTACGTACCTCATCCCCATCGAGTCGACGACCGTCGACTCTATGACGCGATGATGATAATAAAGCTGCCAGTGCGGGGGTCGGTACCAGTCGGTGGGGTCTCTTGTACTGTAGTAAGCAAACGGCTGCCAAAAAATCTCGATCTTTTGACCTGTTACCATCATATTATACGTGTTCAGAGCTGTGCAGTCAGGCCGGTCGACATCGACAGCTCGGCGCCCGCGATCGTTTGTTGAGCGGCGCGTAAAGAAGTAAGAGCAGTTTTCAACCTTCTGACATACTGTAGGATATCCAACTGGTATCCACTGTGCTCACGGTATGTTACGATACTGTGACTCTATGAACCGGTGTGCTTCCCGAGCCCAAGTTTCGTTTCGATTTAACGCCCTTGCCAGGCGGCTCTCTCGGGCGACCTAGTCCTAAGTGACCGGTCACCCGGTCCGGCGACTCGAGGTGACCCGCATGCAACGCAAGGTGTTTTGTTTTTGTCAGACGACGAAGCCGATTGAGTTTGTCACGGTACACTCCATATAGTGTATCATACAGTGTATTCTCTGTCGTCGGAGCGGCACTATCGCACTTTCCAAACTAATCACCCTCTAACTAGATTAGGGGAGAGATCATGACACGATGGACCTCGGCATCACTATCAATACCGCACAGCTGCCGTGCAGTGGGGCTAAAGTCAAGGGAAAATAAAGGAAACTAACGTCTGCTTGACCCTAAAACTGCAGTACCCACCCTAAAAAATGCTGCTCAGATCTTGATTAGTGTGGTTGTTAGTCCGTTGGGCCGCAGGATGTGGTGCAGAAACGCATCCCATGATCATCAGAAACACGCGGCCGCAAGCAGGCTGTCGCCGCACCACAGCCCCGTGTTGCAGCATGTATTCTATTCCCAAAACTATTGTTCCTTTATTCATCACCCTCCGGCGAGCACATCTCGAGATAAATAAACCGCAGTAATCTCCGGCTCGGTCGAATCTGCGTGTTCCTCTCAAACTACATAATTATTGTTAAGGTAGACTATGTGCGCGTTTCTGTCCTGCCGCGAACAAAGAAATAAATAGATAAAACTTCTTCTGGTTGTGCCTTGGACCGACGTGTGGCAACCCCCGGCAAGTCGCAATCCGCAGCAAGGCCGATTGATAGTGCCATTTTCGGGGGGTGGGGAGTGGGGTGATCCACCTGCTTCAGCCAGACGGCTGGATGCAGGGAGGAGGAAAGAACCGCAAGCGCGTGGCTCATCGCCCACCGAGCCTTTCATCGGCGATTGGTGACGTCCTCGATGGTCGCCTGGCCGGTCACTTGCTGCGCTTCTGCCGCGGCCTTGGAGGCAGCGGAGTCCTGCGCAGACTTGAGCCAGTTGCCGACGCCGACGGCGATCGCTCCGGCCGCCTGGACGGCATGAGAGGCGAGAATCGTGCCGCCAGCACCTGCAGAGATGACCGGGAGTGCGGGGAGGCTGCCGACGGTGATGAGCACGGCTGAGAGGGTGGTCATCATCTTGGGGTGCTCGGTCGTGAGGAAGTCGAGCGCGTTGCAGGCGTTGAGCAGCCAGAGCGGAGCTTGCGCCACCGTCGTGGTGACTGTGATGAGGGATGGATGGAGTCAGTAACGTGATTGTCGGCCATGTGAAACGGATGGTAGAATGTATGTGTTATGTATAGGGGTATGGGAACGCGACACACCTTCGCCTTGGCCTTGGCCTTGGGGGGCTGCTGGTGCGGGAACGACGGTGGCGGCGACAGTGGTCGGTGGCAGGGTTGTGTTCGAGGAGGGCGTTGGGAGGTGCAGTTTCCAAAAGCCTGAGGAGCTCGCGGGTTCGGCTTGAACGAGCTCTTTGCTGTTCTCGACAGACGTCGAGGATGAATTCGAGGATGAGCCACTGAGCCAGCTAATAGTAGCCCGTCTCTTTGTTGCAGGTCTCTCGGTCTCAGTCCTTTCAGACTCATTCTTGTCGGTCGGAGGCTGAAGCTCGCCGACCGTCACACTGCGCACGGGCGGGGGCCTTTTCTTCTGAGACGATTTTGTCTCGGCTGATTCCTCCGAATCCTCTTCCTTCTCTCGCCCGATTACCCACCATGAACCTGAGGATTTGGTCTGGACCTTGACTGTTTCTATCTTCTTGTCGTCAATGTCCCCTATCAAGAGAAGTCAATCGAGAGAAGTGTGGGGAAAGGGGTAGGGATAGCTACGCACAACCCATATTCCTCATTGCAGTCTTGAACCTCTTCCAGTCCCACCGGTAATTTCCACCGTGGAGGTGGCGTAGGACCTCCTTGAGCTCGTCCAGGCGTTTTCGGGCCTTGTCTCCGAGGAAGCGTTGGCCGACCTTGTGCCAGTACTCCTTCGGGACCTTGCGCTCGAGACAGCCCTCCTTCACCTGGTCAAGCCAGGTATCTACTGGAGGATCCTTCTTAGGGTTACCGAGAAAACGTGGGGGGTTCTTCCAGGCGTCGAAGACTGGCTCGAGGTCAAATTCTTTCAGTTTGAATGCGTCCAGCATAGCGGGATAGGGATAGCGTGAGGAATGCAGGAAGTGCAGAATTGTTGTGGGGTATTGTCGTATTTTTCCCCCTCATCTTGCACGCTCTTAAGTACGTCTCGGGAACGCCTCACGACAATGGCGTGAAGACTTCACGCAAACGGCACTTCCTGGTTCTGGATCCGAGGGCCTGTTGCTTCGGGAAAAATCTGGGTTCCGGGTGTGTGCTGAGCCGTAGAACAGGAGAGGGAAGGAGGAAGGAGGGTACCCCCCTACACGTGTGCTCTTCACCCTTATCGGTAAGACTGGTCGCGTACCTGTTGCACTGCCCTTGACCCAAATTTCACATGGAAACCCCCGTCCCGGTGGATGGACGTCCTGAGGGCCTACGTGCGCTGCCCCACTAATGTGGGTACCGCCATCCGATCGATCGAGGTAAATGAAGAGCCAGGTGGATAACCTACAGTGATACCCCGCAGACGAGTTGCTATTGTTGGTTTTGCAATTATGCATACATCGTAGTGAGTCAAGCTTCGTTCAAGTGTACTAGTCTTCAGTAGTTAGTCATACCAATCTACGGTCTGTCATGGCCCTGACGATGCAACCGGTTCCGGTAACCTCTGTCAACTGAAGTTGGGTTAGGGGAAAGAATGAAACAGACAGGTCTGGTATCTGGCACACCTTCTCGTGCCAACCCAATAGGACGCTGCCGCTGACGTCTCCCCAACCTGGCAAACCCATGCCCTTGTACAGATACTTCATCAGACCATCCTGTGCCTCTGGGGGAAGCGACTTGACTACATTCGGGATATCTGTCGCCTTTGTGCTATTAAGGACCGTGACGACCGTTTGCAGAGCTAGGTTCTAAGGAAGAGTCAGAGATTGAAATCCTGAGTCGGTTGAACGTCACCTTGGCTTCTTCAACATTGGGTCCATAAGGAGGGTTGTCAAGGATAGTGACAAGGGCACCCAAGGTGTCACTTCTGATCCGATGACCATGGTAAGTTGCCGTGGACAAAGGTGAGAACGACTCACTTGGCCAGTAAGGTTCTCACTGTGGCCGCCTTTGCTCTCACTTCCTCGACGGCTTGTTGAGGTCCGCGAGGGTCGGGGTTGCATATTTCTGTCTCTAGCAGAATATCCTCGTCGTATACATCGACGTCGATCTTCCTAAAGTTGACGTCCATTGTATCAAGAAGAGTAGAGTAGAGCGGGAGGCGCCCGGACCGGAAGCTCCAATATATGGCTGGCTGCCGCCACTATCGCTCCGCTTGCTGTCTTGGCTGGCCCGGGACAGTCAAAGCAAGAGTTCGGAAATGCGGGACCTGCGCGGTTCACCGTCCTCCGCTGGAACCCGGGCGCAGGTATGCGATTCAAGACGACGGTGATCTGCCAGACCTGCGGCAAGACGCGCAACGTGTGCCAGACGTGCCTCCTCGACTTCGAGTACCACCTCTCGACGCAGGTCTGCGACACTGCACTCGGCGTCTCGAACGACGCGCCTCTGAGCGACATCAACCGGGAGTACTACGCGCAGAAACAGGAAACAAGGTCTGTCCTGTCCGTTCTCTCCCTCTCTCTCCCCTCCTTTCTTTTTCTTTTCTTCTTCTCTCTCGTTCTCCCGTCCCTTCCCCTCTCTCTTTTAAATCGATGTAGTTGCTTTGTCGCAGTTCGCTGGAAGCGAGAACAGGCTGATGAGGGCCGCACGTCGCCAGCAGCCTGAGAGATGCTGAATCAGCTGGCGCGGACGAGCCACTATATCCCGCCCTGTGCCAACACTCGGTGGCCGACAGTGGGGCTCAACAATGTCGTTCACAGGATAGCTCGGGACAGTAGGGCATGAATACGAGTATGTATACTGTACATCTTTATGATTTTCGTCAGCTTGGAGGGCCCAAGCAGCTGCGCGCGCTCGACCTCTCCACGTTTCTCAGCGGCGTACTTACTCGTTTTTTGCTTGCTCGCTGCGCCCGTCGCCATACCTATACCTAGACGAGCTCAAGGCGCAGGGTGCCACGGATGCACCTGCATCCGTGTCCGTAGTGTTGTACAATACGGGCAAGTGGCGCAAGCGCCAGCTGCTCGATCTCGCGAACAGCTTAGAAGTGCGCTACTGCACCCTGCTCGATACTGCGCCCTCGCGCGCTCCCAACCTGCCAGCACCAATGCCACCGCCTTTCCCCACCAGCTCCGCCGTCCTGCGCACACAGCCTGTCCCTCGAGAAGTAGAGCCTGCACCACCTCAAGCACCCCGTGCTGGGCTGTACAGGTGCACCTTAGCTCGGTCGCTGTTTCTTGCGGGGGCCAGTTGGCCCTGCGCTTGGTCTCGACCGTGCGCGGTTCCTGTGCCCCAACATCAGCCAAACCACGAACCACGGCAATACATTCAGATATTCAAAGAGGTATGTCATGTCATCTACTACATGTCTTCCCCCTGTTTGACCACTCAATAGTATTATGTGCTCCCATGTAGTTGCGTATGTTACGCGCGGCACCTCGGTCCTGCGTCGTGGACATCGCAGGTGGCAGCTTACGCGTGGCACCTCGGTTTCGTCCATGTCTCCTCTATTCCACGTCGCGAACACACATCACTCGGTCTCTTGCCAGTCATCTTGGTCTCGCATGTAGCATCTCGGTCTCACGCGAGTTGCTCCATCTTGCCCCCCATCTTGCCAGACAACAATAACATTCAGTATTTGAGTACACTAAATCTGTAAATCACGAAGAAATATGCACATTTCCTCAACAGACTTCTCGACCCCCGAGCGGTGTCACGCACGCCCCTAACCCATTTGCACAAATCCTGTGATCGGGAGCAAGCTGCCCTACCCACACTTAAGCTGTTCTGTATGCAGACAGCTTCAAGAAGCGCATGGTCCTTCCCCCTAATTTCCATCCACACACAGGCATTGCCTCGTCAAATGCATCCATTGCCTCATTATCCATGGTGTCCACCCTCGGAGACAGTCCGATGGACTCCTTTGACCTCAGAAAACCTGCAATCGCGGGAAAGAAGACCCCATGGAAAGTGCTTGTACGGTATGTCATGTTTCCTGCCTCTCGTATGGCTTGTATTCACATTCATTCATACACTGAGCCTCATCACAGTCCCGAGAGTTGAAGCGAACGACGCTGACTTGGACGTGCCCAAAACACGGGTGTGTACGCGAGTGTGCATGCGCGCCTATCAATACCAGCGGCCGTGGGGATCTCGCTCGCCGCCGGCCGCCGCCCTTACCTTCACCCCCACGCATGTGCCACAGGCATTCGAACGAGGCGCGCCGACGCACACGAGCGCATGCGTGCATCCACACTAGCATCCGTGAAATCTCACTCGCTGCCACCAGCACCAGCACCGCTGCCGCCCTCACCTCCACCCCATGCGTGTGCTGCAAGCACTCGAGCAAGGCACGCCGGACATTCTTTGTATTGTAAAGTACATACATCCACGTTTTTTGTTTATGCGCTATCAAATGCGGGAAATGGTACATAATTATAATTTTTTTGGTCATGGACATGGCCTTAAATCCCCTAAATCCGGATAAACCTTGGGCCACTTCTGGCTTGAAATCCCCAAAATTCGGACAGATTTTAGGCCGATTTTGGGTCTCAAATCTGCGAAATCCCGGAATACCGGAGTCATCTATAGGAGCTTCCCGGGTTGTTGCGACACGACGACGACCATCGAAATCCTCGATTGCACGTAGAAAATACGTGCGACAATCCTCAGCACCAAGTCACCCATTTTATGCCCAAAGGCCCCAAGAGAAGCTTTCACAAAGACGTCTCCCGCATAAACAACAGTCAACCTGCACAATCTACCCAGCATGGCCAACATTCGCTACATCTTCTCTCGCTCCCTGCAGAATCTCTCACCCATATTACATCTTTTCTCGACCCAGTATCTCTCCTTTCTCTCGCGCAGACAAGCCAGAAACTTTATGAACACGTCAATGATGACAACACTTGGCGGCGTGCCTTCGCTTGTCAATTCTTAGGCATATCACCAGAGAAGGCCTTCAATGAATTCAGGACCCTGACATTCAGACTGACGCAAAAGACATGGAGACATGAATCCATATATCGTCATAACATCAGGGTGTGAGCGTCATGCTTCTGTGCTGAGCTTATCGCGGATTGGTGAACTCATGGTTCGGTCACAGACTCTGGTCCCGTTCCAAGAACACTGTGATATCCCATCATCCCATTCTCCCTCCGATATCAGTAATTCATGTCATGGCCGATCATGGACTTCTCAGTGCATCTACCAAGTATGCTGCTGTTGCCCGCTCTTTCCCCCTCAGGAACAAAATTCTAAAAGGCTACCTGTACGGAACCGACATACCTCCCGGCCTGGGTAACGGTCTTCCCGATATCGATTTCATGCCCAACATCACTGCATGTGTCCTCACTTCGGTTGGAACCACTGCTAAAGTGATCTGGGGCAGGCAAGACGGTAGCGTAACCATCGTAACCCACCCCCGAACCATGAGCGGAAGTCAAGCTCCCTCACTTGTCCACATGAGCTCCTTGTCACAAGAACACGAGGGTGCTGTGATTGACGGCACTTGGGCTGCCAACGGCGAGGCCTTTGTAACCGTAGGCTCTGACGGACGAGTCAAAGTCTGGACAGTGACACCCTTTCGCTGCGCCTGGACTTCCGAAAGGCATTTGTTGGGACGAGAGATAGATGCAATCTCGCGAGTTGTGGAAGATCTAGAAAATGGTTTCGTCGTGGCTGGGAGTCGAAGCGGCGATATTATTGTTTTATCGGGGTTTGACCCCTCATCCCTTGGCGGCGCTGTCGACGCGCCTCCATTTGACGTCCAAAATCTATGCGTCCCCGCATGCACTTTCCCAATTGCAGACGCAGAGCCCACTTCAGCCGCAAGGCAGATGGGGATGTCAGCTCTTTTTCTTCAAGTTTCAGCCCCCACCCGACTATCCATCTTGTTTCACTACCTGAATGCATCCCGTTTCTACCGCTGCTCAGTGGACTTGTTCAGTAAGCAAATGGATGTCAAGACCTTTGGAAACGCCGCATTCGGTGCCATTCGATGCATACAACCAGCGTTCTCTAACGACCCTGCTGTGTCAAGCTTTATCATAGCAGGCACCCAGCTCGGAATTATATGTATATATGATTGGGGTGCCACTTCCCAGTCGGGCGACCTGATTCCAGCCAGCCGACATGTCGATGTGTTTCCGAATGCCCATGCAACAAGCCTAGCCATGAACGATTTTGTCATCATTGCAGGCTCGTCTCGCGGCACGATAAAGGTTCTCGATTTACTCACGCTCGAAATACTGAGATCGTTCTCTGCACCAATGAACAATGACGTCCGGCAGATCGAGCTCGCAGGAGACGTTCTGGTAGCAAACGTCGGCAGCAAGGTGTTGGCATTGAGCGCAGGTCATTTCGGTTCAGGTGGCAAGGAGTCTGTGAGGCCCGTGAATATTAAGGGCAAGGAAAGCAAGGGGGGCATGGGAAATGGTATAGTGAGTATCTGAGCGACTATTGCCAAAGCAACTAACTGTTCGCGTATCTTGCAGAGCAGGCGGAACTGAGAGAAGACATCGTGGAGACTAAATACCTCACCGAGGAATCTTCTTCCCCCCTACGCTTGCTAAGCCCAGAGCGCGAACAGTTGGTGAAACTTCACGCTCTAGGCCTAAGTGAGCAGGAAGCCGTGGAGTACACTCTCATGTTGAGCCGGGATGAAGAGTTACAGAGACTTCAAAGTTACACCGGGGGACACATGCATGAAGAGGGGATGTCTGACACTCACGAAAGCCCGAGTCATTCTGGGTCAGATCTGTCATCCCTGTCTTCGTCTCCCATTCAGCGGTATTCTCCACCATCCTTATACCCTTCAGCATCCGGGTCCAGCACAAGCTCCCATGGAGACCTTGTCCCATTGGTGCCCCCCTCGAGCTCCAATATAAAGGTACAAGTCTCGCCCTACTTCTACCCCGAACCAAAGGAGGCTGGAGGGTTGCACGTTAGGCCTCCCGACTCACGGTCAGTGCTTCCCCAAGGAAGCCCGTCTTCTTCGCCGCCTCGCTCCTCCCACTCCCAATCAATACTCGGGCCAACCTCCACTCGGACCAACTCCTCGGAGCAAATTTGTAGTGGGATAATAGATTCACCTGGAAAGCCAAACGCATGGAACAAACCCTTGCCAAGCACAGGGTCGTCAAAGTCGCCTCTTTCATCTCCATCCAGAACGAATTGGGGCCAAGCGGAGAGGATTAGACAGGTTGAAGATCTCGAACTTCGGTTTGCACTTGAGCTGAGTTTAGCAGAGGCGAAAAGTCGTGAGAGAAATGCTGGAGACACGTGATATGGGCCTCCCGCCCGCTTAACGCTTGATAGATTGAACTGATGGCTAGGCTCCGCTGCTCAATTACGTTACATTACCCTGTCTCAATTGTGACCAGGATTCACATTACTTCACAGTCCAGACACATCTCGGAACTCCGTTGAGGATTAGTGCAAACTAATTTATTTCTCGCACTGGGAAGTTCGACAAAAACGTGTAGTGCATGAGGCGGAACTTTCTAAACACAAACGCTTCACGCGGGTGACCCGAATGTGCAAGACCGCTTGTAGTTTATAGGATCCGATATTTAGGACGAAGCTTACAACGCGCCTGGAACCGGTCTATGCTTAGACCCCTGGCAGTCAGCTCGCCAAGCGGCCAACTCTCCCCCCTAATCCTCTCTCCGTTCTCGTTCACCTCATCCATCCTTTACCACTCTCACGACTAAACGATTGGCCCTACGCTTGGTCAGCTATTCTAGTGGTGCCAGCATCTTTGGGGGCTTTGAAGTGGCGATGCAATGTCGTACTTGCACTCTTTCGCTCGAAGTGCGCGCTTTCTGCTCCGTGCTTCCACACAGTAAATATGTTCACGCTCACGACGAAACTTTTCAGACCAGAACCAGTTGAGCGAACAATTACAGCTGCTAGAACTACTGAGGAAGATGGGGGCCAACAGCTCACGCGCTCTTCGGAGCGACCGGAGCTTGGGGCGTCTTGCTGAACACGGAAGTCGTCGCGGGCGCCTAGCCGTCCAGGATGACGAAACGCTCATGCTGCAGCTCGTCGCGCTTTCTCTCGTGGGTCAGTCGCGTGGGGATACGGTCGCCGTGGCGCTGGACAAGCGCGATGCGTCCAATTTCACCTTTGTCCTGGCCACGAATCGGAGGCACACGCCTGCCGACGAAGACAGAGCACGCCAGTTCTTTCATGTTGCGGCTTCTGCCGAGTCGGCGCGGGCCCTCCTGCTGTTCACCGCGGGAACTTCCTCTCGGAAGGTGAATCGGCGCCTGGTAAAGTTGAAGAAGAGCATCGTCCAGTGCTTGCCTGCTGTCAGGCGCCTGGTCCAGAGATACAGGTGGCCACGTAATGACTTGCGTAGGAGGGCACGAGAGCTCCTTCCCGTGATTCGTGCAGAGCACGGGGAGATTCCCCTGCCTGGGCTGTATGTCAAAGTCCTTCAAACGATGGCAAGGGCCGTGTCGCTGAGTCATCCGTTCCTCAATTCGCCGTCGGATGATGACTGTGACCGCCTTATTGACATCTTGAACATGGCAACGTTCATGCTATCCACTCGTTTTGTGAAGTGGATGGCCCAGGGCGACCGATATTCAGAACCCATGGCCGTTCTCGAGCGCCGGTTATACCGAGTGGCGCAGTATTTGATGGGTGCCACAAGCCTGTTGGAAATGAGAACGGCATTCCCACGGAGAGGGGAAGCCCTTCCTTATGTCTGGGCTGTCGTGGGAGGAGAGCCCCGTTCGGTGGAGGATATCTTCCTTTTGCGCACCCCTTTGGAGGTCGCCCGGGAGGTCGATGCCCGCTGGACAGAATCAGAGCTCCGCACGAGGCTCACAAACCTGGATAGATGGGTCCCGTTTTCAAGCCCCCGCATCCATGCAGAACTACGTTTGATCGCGTCCTGCAACCGAGCTTTCCTCAATCCGTCGTTTGACACGTATGACCCGCGGAAGCCTGCAGCCGTTCGGATCGCCAGCTCTCACGACGTCTGCGCGCTTTGCGCTTTGTGGGTCACCGTGTTCAATCACCACTTTGGGACCCGTTTCAAGGTGTTCCCGATAGGTGGTTCCGGCAAAATCGACCGGAACTGGGCGTTCGTTCTGTCTCCGCGTGAGAGGCCTGATCAAGATGTCAGCGAGTTGGTGTACAATCTCCTTGAGAATGAGTTGGAACTTCTTCAAGACGCTTCTCGAACATCGTGGGGGGTTCTATTACGATCCTTGACTTCGTGGAAATGCCTCTCCAACAAGGTAGATGAGGTGCGGATACCCTATCTGTGTTGCATATGGGGTTGGAGTGACCAAAGTTGAGCGCAGAGGATGGTGCCCCAGAGAGGGCCCAATCGGAACAGCACTCAAACTTATGTGCGTCTTCTTGCCTCACGTAGCGGCATTATCGTTGGACAAGCATTTGGGTTATAAGGTAGCATCGCATGCTTCGGATCCAAAAGTGGCGAATCCGCCTTCGCCCACGACGCCTCTCGTTGACCCTGACGTGTCTGTCGTCCAGAAGGGCCAGAGTGTCATCGCTTCTACAAAGTACGGTGGTATACGACATCCTACAACCCACGAACCCACGGTCCACGATATCGACGTTAGTACGACGTGGCTGAAAGATAACCCAGGTGCTCACCGAATGTTTTTATCAGACATGTCCCACTGTCTTACCTTCTCAATCGATCGAAACATGTGAGACTGAGGAACTGGGAGTGTAATGTTTCATGCATGCGTGGACGGGAACTCTCAATCTTCTTTGAATCAAAGTTGTGCGCAGTATTTTTTTTTTCTTTATCTTTACTAGGGTGCCCGTGATCTATTGTCGTTTAGGAGCTTCGCCAAACTGTGATTCTGTGACTGGACTTTTTAGTGAGAATGTGTGTGCTGCTGGACAACTGGTGCCTTCAGTGATGTATATAGCGAATGGCTGGTCACCACATTACCACGTGCACTCGAAGTAATTCAAAACGTTGTCTCAGGCTTCAATGTACACCAGGCAAAGGTAGTGACCGGTTTTTTGTTGGACTCGAGTAAAACTATGCTTTAATCACGATATATCCATGATCCCAAATACCAGTGATGGATCGTACGGATCCTGTAAGATTTCTAGACTCGATCAGAGTTAACTTACCTTGCTGACTACGGCATGACGTGTTTGTCTCAAGTTCTATGGCTCACAGTAAGCAGTGCTTTCGTGGTATTACTGGAATAAGAGTAGGAAAGACCATATAAAATGCAAGGAAAATCTACTAGGAAAGGAATACATCCAAAGGTGAACAAAACCGAGCATATAGAAACGCAAAATGAAGGTCGTACGTGCTGTACCGTCAGAGGTAGAGAGAGATAATCTGGGCACTATATAAGAAATATCACCTCGGGGAATGGAATGCAAATGTATGGTAGCGACACCCGTGCTTGCGCCTTGCTCGCCATATCCCAACAGATTCCTTTTGAGGCGGAAAGCCCCAGGAATCGGCTTCACTACCAGTTTCCCTGCATCTCACTCAGGCGAGTTATAAGCTTTTCCCGTTTATCTCTTTCTCTCCCAATAGAGAAATCACCGACTATAAATAACAGAGGCACAACACTGGCCAATGTAACCAGGGACCCAACGACGACCGGTTGTTGCGTCCATGCGTATGTGCAGATACCAACTATCATGCACATGACCCCGAAAATCAGCAAGGGCAGCGGGACGAAGAGTGAGAGGCTCAGCCAGGTATAATAGCACCACTGGCGGTCGCGGGTTTTCCATGGACGCATAGGGCGAGGTGTGATGAGGACCTTCTCATCTGCATTGAGGTTCTGGTATGAGAACTTGATTTCCACCAGGTCCTTTTCTCGTTCTGCCAACCGCTCGAGCCAACGCGTTGTTAGGAACGCCAATAGCGCTGATAGGATGTCGAGAACAAGGCCACCAAGGTAGAGTGTGTTGATGGCGCGAATGGCTCCGTTTTCTGGGTTCGCGCTAAGAGTTGTACTCATTACCTGCGCCTGAATGGAGGCAACGAACGCTCCCTGAGGACAGATTGATGTATCTCTTGTTCGGTTAGGTGACTAGGACGATGTTTGCATGACTCACCGCCACAGTAATGGCACTGAAACCCTTTATAAGGACATCATACTGGGTACGGGTCGTCGGGGGATCTAGGATTGTCGAGGGCAGTATTTGCAAAGACCCATTTGTGACCTGTGGGCCTCTGAGGGTAACTTTTTCAAGTTCGGGTGGTGGATGGGCGAGTAGTTGTAGTTCTGGAGAGGCTGCCATAACGCTCTACGGGATGCAGTATTCAGCGGTCATTCCTCCCTGGGTACTAGTCCTATATATGGGGGAGCTCCATCTTCTGTCACATGAGGAGGGTGTGAGGCATATGCACTGTAGTTCGACGTTCGATGGGTGCCAGTGCGTGGATAGCGCACGCTCTTCTCGATCTATTCCATGCCCCCTAGCCCAGATGCTTGGCTGTGTTTAACGGCAACGTTTTGCTTTGCATAGCTGTGAACCAGACCCACTCGCGTCTGCACCCAAACCATATTATCAACCTCGACCAAGTCCCCACGCCAGCCAGCGCTGTCCCTATCTTTCTCGTGAAGAAAGAACTGGACAACCCGTTCCTTAACAGATTAAACCGCCTGATGAGGGGGTTCCTGCGCGACGGGACACACTGGGCGCTCATGGTCGGGGTCACATACTACCACCTCGGCGTCGAGAACGGCAAAGGGAGCAAAGGTCCGCTATATCTCGACACATCCAATTTGACCGGAAGCCTTGTCAGCTGGAAGTTTGGCGGGAAGAAACACACGATGCATTGCGTTGGGAAGACATGCATGTCCGATGAGGAGATCAGGCAGGCAGGGATGTACTCGTGCCACAATGGGGTGCACCGCGCGGCGGTGGGTCTGAATCAGGGGCGCATGGTCACGATGGAGTCACGACTGGGTAGGCAAGGCTGTTTTATCCAAGTGGGCAAGCATGGACCTCACGTACGAGCTGCTGAGCTCGAATTGCCAACGCTTCGTAGATTGTCTCCTGGCCAAGATTTCGATTTCGCAGGCTGAACCGGCGACTCCGTCACGGCCACACTTGGCTGTGTCGCAGTTCCAGGGAAACCCTCGGAATTTGAAGAAACTGGATATGGCGTTGGTTTATGGCAACCTTTTTGATCAACTAGCAGGGACGCACTCAAGAAAGTTGTTCGTTGACTGTAACAGTTACCTATATTATCATGTAGGACTTAAATATTTAATATTTAAAGGTAAATTTATAAGGAATTGGAGGCAAAGTTAGGCGCATAACTTGTGTAGCCTTTTTGCTGTCGCCTTCAAAATAATTGATACAGACGTGCGGGCCTCTGCTTGGGATCGGTAATGAGATTTCGCACTCAAATCCCCAGTCTGTATGGTTTAATTGGCATCCAGACATACTCAGGCCTATTAGGCCCAAGGCCCAAGCAAACTTGACCACCTAAAGTGTGAGGCTTCACACCCTATGAAGTGCTGAGGGAGCAGAGTTTCTATACCCCCCGTTGTATGTCAATGCCCTCCTAATGGCGAGAAGGCCACGTATGTCAACAATCAGGGCAGTTGCCAATGTCACATAAAGGGTGCCCCGCAACACTACGCTACACCGCCCACCTCTACCAAAAGAAACGTACATTCTACTAATAAGTATAAGAAGGCGCACATATACATATACGTATGTATGTGCAGAGATTCTGCACAATAAAAACAAAACTGAAGGCACGCAAATCCTGTGGCACCCGTTCTAAACGAAATATAGAGTTATGACTGCTCCTCGATAAGACCCGAAAGCAAAAGGAGGGGAGACGACACAATCCTGTACATAAGAGGGAAGGAAAAATATTTCTAATGCAAGGGCGTTGCTAAAAATGAACAAATGCCCATTTTGAACGACCAACCTATGCTCTAGTTGATGTGCATCCTTTGGCAATTTCCGCACATCCCCGTTGCGCGTCCCGCTGCCTGCACGAAGTTCACGCAATCGCCAGTCTGACCATCCAGTAATCCATACGTCGGCGGTTGTGGTGACGCGCGTACGTCAGGCCGACGTGGCGGGGGTGGCGGTGGCGGTTTGCGTACATCGGTTTGCCTGCGCGGCAGCGGCGGGGGCACTTTCTTCGGGGGCCCACTACTGGTACTATTGGCGACGTCGTTGTCCCGATGGCTGACGAAGCCATCGTCATCACTCGCGCGCCGGCGCACGAGATTAGAGTGTTCGTGCTCCGACTCATCGGCCGCGGACTCCGCGAGGCTCTCTGAATCGTAGCTATATGCATAACCACCTCCAAGGGCTGCGCTCGGAGGCGGCCCCTGCTCGCGGTCCGTATCCTGTGTCATCGCGTGGTGGTCGCCAAATGGATGTGACGCGTCATCGTCGGTGTCGGTCGCCTGTGTTTGCGCTATGTGGAGACCGAGCAGCGGGGGTGTGGGTGCAGCGGTATCCACAAGTGTCTGTCGGCTGCCAGAAAGCGAGTCCGTCGCCGAGTCCGAGCCTCCCTTGGATGACGACTTCCTCCGAAGTAGCGGCATTGGCGCAGCAGGCGGCCTAGATATGGCACGGCGGGACGCAGCCGAGATAGGTTCCGTATACACCGTGGGGAAAAGGCCTTTCTTTCCATCGAGTAGGCCCATCATCCAGCCGTCAATGACCTCACCGATGACGGCAATTTCATCGCCGGTGCGGAACGAGAGCTCATCAGAACTGCCGAGGTAATCGCTCACTGCGCGGACAACTTTCTGATGCTCTGCCTCCCCGCCGCGAGTCTTGGTGCCTAGAGCTGGGATGCGTGAGGACGAGTTGTTCTGCTGGGATTTGGACCATTTCCCAAGAGAAACCAAAGAGGCGTTCTTTGAGACCTGAGAAGGGCTTCCAAGTGCTCTTTCGGGGTCGCTACTGTCACTCTCGTCATCTTCGTCACCACGCAGAGACGTGAATTGCTCGCGGTCCTTCTTCGAGCCGTTACGGCTCCACACAGACCAACTCCCTTTTTTCTTCTCCTCTTTCTCTTTCCTCTCTCGTACCACTTCCACGGCGCTACCTGTGGTGGTCTGAGAATCGGACCGTTTGCGGCTGCGTACAGATCCTGCACGAGAGCGCACAGAACCTTTGCGAGAGCGCGGCTGCCGGGGCTCGTTGTCTATTTCGCTGTCGGAGCTGCCTGGTGAAGCGGAACGTGATCGCGTGCGGGCTTTCGAGCTAGCACGAGACCTGATTTTAGGCCTAGGCGACTCCGCCCTTTCACGAGAAAATTCGTGCATCGGGCCTATCGGTCTTCGTGGCTCCATCAGCTTCGCGATTTGTTGTCTGCAGAGATGTCAGTCTTAGGCAAGAAAAGCAACTCAGCAGTACACACTTTCCCGGCCAGTTGTCTTTGACATCTCGCAGGATTTGCACGTACTGTTCTGCATAGTTGAGCTCATTATCTAGGAGCGAACCTAGCTCGCGTATTTGGTCTATCTCATTTTGCTGGATGGCTTCAATGCGTGAGCGGACATCGGCTTCGGCCTCATCGCTTCAAGAGGACGCTGTCAGATCAGAAACATTGGGAGCAAGGTAACAACTGTACATACTAGCGGAACTCGGATTTCTCGAGTTCTTCTTCTGCCTCGCGTCTGTCCTTTTCTTTGGACTTCTTGTTGTTTTCCAAGCGCTCAACTTGTTTCATGGCAGCATCCCTATTCAGCCTTTGTGGTGGTATGGTCAGTATGACCCTACGAGCGGAGATGATCATGATCATACCTACGAGTCTCAAGCTTCTTTCTTTCAGCTTCATAGTCTTTGATCTGGTCCAGGAAGCGTTGAAGTGCAATGATGAAAGTGCTGCTAAGGCTTCGGCCTAGAGCTTCTTGGGCTGTCGCAACATTACAGGACGCACGTCCAAAGGTCACAAGTGCCTGACCTGTGACGCGCAATCATTTAGCGAGAGATGGGCAGACGGGGTGGGTGATGCCATGGTTACCGAGCAGAGAGTCATCAGAAAAATCTTCGCCATGTCGGACCATGGTGATTCCGAACGCCTCTCTGGGAAGAAACTTGTCGGGGTCATCGAGAGCAGTAGAGATCTTTTTCTTGGATATTGACCTATGGTACTGTTCCGCAGCAAGTTGCAGCCTTGATCATGCAGCATAACAAGTGCATGATCGGTACAAAGTAAGGCTAGGACTGGCGTAGGAGGAATGAGGAATCAAGCAGGCGCACCGGTGGAGTCCTTCTTTGCGGATTTCAATCTCCTGCTCGAGCTCTTTGGCTTCTCCCGTGATCGTGGACTTGTCCTTGACACTGAGGACCTCATCCGCCCACTGAGAACCAGTGCCGCCATTCTTAGCACGGGGAAAGGACTGCAGGGATGAGGTGAGCGCACCTGACGCAACCTTCCAAGCTATACGTGCTATGAGACTGACGATGAAAGAGATGTATGAAACGGTACTCACTCGCTTTGTGGCCATTTCGTGTCGTGTCGTCGTGAGGGCTGATTATTATTTATTTGTAATTAGCGGGCGACGCGGAGACAAAAATAGCGCGTTATTTGTCCATGTTTACTCTCCCCGCTTAAGCGCTTCTGCAACGACCACACGACCTCGTGCGCCGCACGAGGCGCGGTCCTCGCTCGCTGTTACTTACTGTCATCGTCAGCGGCCACGACCCGACTCAAGGACTTGACAAGTAAGCTGTACGCAACGAAACCGAAAATATTCTCTATTTTACCTTTCTGTAATCCAATTTCTCTGGCAAGTTTCTTTCCAGATATGGTTCTATCCGATCGTTAATATCAATGGATTCATAGCGACCGACATCATGCCTTCTTTCCTCTCCAGGCTTCTAGGACGTAAGAAAGTACTCGAGTCCGAACAATCTGCCGACAATGCGGGGTATCCTACTCCTTTACTAGAGGGTAAATTCGAGGCCGTCTCGCCTACTGTCTCTCCCTCTGCCGCGCTCTTCCTCGATCCTGGTGCGGCACAGATCCGAGGGAATGACAAGCCAAAAGATAAGGAGTCGCCCTTCCACCTCTTTCGCCCGAGATCGCGTCCCTCCTCAGACTTGCCAACGGCAGAGAAAGCTGCTCCGGATATCCCTCATCTCTCCCTCAATCTTCCGGTCACCAAGGTCCGCGGTCGAGCGTTGGACGTAGTCTTCGAATCCGATCCTGATGCGTTTGCACTTTTAAACGAGGCCACTATAGGGGAGAGGCGTCTCACGCCCCATGAAGCCCTCTCTCTTGTGCGCGCATGTTCCCAAATCATCGTCGAACGTGGTGTGTCTCCCTCTCACATCTACCCAACTTCGCCATCATGTCCCATTCCTTTCCAGGTCTTGAAACTCTCGGCGTCATGCATCCGCACTGGCATTCTGCATCCCCAGAAGTACAACGCAGACTTGTCTCCCTCTTTCTCCTATCCTTAGCTTCCACCAGCCCAAATAACGTAACTTCCCCCACTTCCCCCACCGCCCCTGCTACATTTGAATCTGAACTCTGTTATACTCGTTCGCCACACGATGTCGCTGCCGTCCTTCGTTGGGGTTTGCGCCATTTAAAGCTTGACGGCGACAGTTTTGGCAAAGAGTCTGGTGATTGGACGTGGTATGACACGTTTACGGAGGCCGAACGCACCGGTTCCTACCAACTCGATGCATTCTCTAAATCCCTTATTCCTCTGCTCCCTACCGCACATACTGAGCTCCTTCTTACCACGCTTGACACCATCTCCTCTCTCTCAGCACGCTGCGAGGCCAATGGTAGCTCAGGCAGCAAGCTCTCGAAATTATTTGGTCTATGGTTGCTCACCTCTGAGCCCTCTGCAGAGGGTGATGACTGGAATGTATTCTATGACCGGTGGGACCGCGCCGGACGCGTCCTTGAACACTTGTTCTTGGCTCGGATACGGTTCGCGCTCGTTTTTTTAAATTTCTTACGCACCTGATAATAATACATACATAGTGACGACGCAGGCACTTTACCCCGTCGGCTCACTGATCTTGTTGAACACTACCCTTATAACTACGTTGGTGACGCACCCAAGGACAACCTCTTGCCACGTCCACGATTCTCAACGCGGCAATACGATGCATTGTTCGTACGGCTGGACACCGAGTACTCCGGTGCCTCAAAACCCAAGTCACATCCGCTCCGACTTATTTCAGACGCTCTCCGGGCACAATCAACGAACGGATCTGCGACTACTGAATATGATAGCCTATGGGACGCAATTCAAAAGGCCTCACTCACTTTTGATGCTTCGGAAGCCTCTAGCGATGCCACAACCGTTGAACCCATCCCGATCTTTTCGAATGTCTTTTGCGACGAGACTATCCGCCTGCTTTCTTTCATTCCGGTGGATGTATCGGATATGGATAAGTCCGTACCGACATTTGCTCTTCAATCACCCATCTCTCCAGGCAGGCCGCGTTCATGCTCTCTTCCCGAGACCCCACTCAGTCCTGTTGAAGCTGACCGTGGTCGCCCACCACTATTCGATCACGCCCATGTCGCCCCTAGCCTCACCGCGAACAACAGCACCGCACCAACGACAGCCTCCCCTGAGACGCCGACTGACTGGCTGCAGTTCTCCAGTCAAGGGTTTGGAACTATTTCTGGTACACGCGATCTTGTCGCGACACTGTGGGATAACGACGTTGAAGTGACCGTTCCTCTTCCCCAGCCCCAACCCTTATCGCGTAAATCCTCTCGCCGCGCGCGCTCCCGGCACTCCTCAGCTGACTCCGCCCGGACGCCCGTGCCGCCTCCGCCCCCGCCTCCGCCTACTGCACCCCCTCCAACCTCGAAGACGACGCTAATTACTAAGGTCAATCTGGATGAGGCCTTCATTGACTTCTGGGCCGATTCATTACTTGACCCTATTTCGAAACGTTGGCCTCACTTCGTACTCTGCCAGCTCAAGCCTCTCCCTCCCGCTAGTGCTTCTGCTACCCCGAGCCCAGCATGGCTAGTCATTGAGCAGCGCTTCGTGCAGCTCGCACCTGTCTCTCCCGTGAAGGGCGAGGCCGAGGCCACTGTCCCACCGGCTCGTCCTCGAGCTTCGTCGCCCCGTCCTGAGTCATCGCGTTTCAGTGCTGCGTTCTCCATCGCGTCAAAGAAGCGCTTCGCATTCTTCACAGGAGGCAGCGGTGATCCCAAGAGCCCGAAGGAGAAGACTCCTCGACTGCCTCAGGTGGGCGAATCTGGGGAAGGTATTAAGGAGACAGGGGACGCTGCGGGGGCAATGCTGGTGGAGAGACCAAAGGAGGAAGTTGGAGTGAAGGATAGCGTAGGCGGGGGTACGGCGCCGGTTGTTACGACAGCTGGTGCCAGTGAGCCCGCTGTTGTTGGCGCCGCAGCAGCCGCGGTGGTTGCCACTCGAGAGGAGTCCTCCCAAAGGCCCAAGGAGGATGGACTTCCTGTCACAGTTGTAGAGACTACGCCGTTTGAGCCTGTTGACGTCTCAACCCCCAAGACTGACGAGCTCGTGAAGGACGAGCCCGAGACGGCTGCCACTCAATATCCCGCTGGCGAGGATGCCGCTGTGATCCCGTCCGTGACGAGCGGGTCCATGAAGGCTGAGACCGAGCCGCCAATCTCCGAAGCTAGGGCAGAGACCGCGCAGGCAGATCCTGCGTCTGTCCCTGCTGCCCCTTATCTCTCCGGCATGAGTAAAAGCTCAATCTCAGAAGCTGAAGCAGCTGTGCTCGTCCTACAAGTGTCTGCACCAGAACCATCTGCAGTGCCAGTCGTAGAAGAGGAAATGCCCGCCGAGGAGGAAGATGCAGCCCCCACTGTTCCAGCAGAGCCTGCTATCCCTAATTTACCCACATCGGAGGAGCCGAAAGCCACTGGTGTACCCGTAACAGAACCGACACCCGTTCCTGAGCCAGGAGTCGAGGCCAATGCCACTGCGCAGGGTCCACCTGCCGACGAAGTTCTTGCCCCTCTTGCTGATCCCGTCCTCATTTCTGAGATGCCCAAAGCAGCATTACCGGAAGGAGAACCCGGAGACTCGCCGAATGAGCCTGCCTCGGTTGCCCCTCCTGCCTCTGCCTCTGAGCAGCCTGCTCCTGAGGACGACATGCCAACGATGGGAGAAACACAGGCGGCCACGTCGGCTGATTCGGATCCGAACATTGTTGAGGATCTACCTGCCACGGAACTCGAACCCGTTTCTGCTGATGACATTGCGCCCGTCATCCAGCCAACTCCTGCGGATAAGAGTCAGGTTGCGGATTCTGCTGATGCGGTCGAGGCTACTATCGTCGAGGAGTCGGCACCGGTGGCAAAGGGGCCCACCATCGAGAAAGACGCTCACCCTACTACTATTTCAGAGAGAGATGATGCTAACCCGGAAGAGCCTAACAGCATGGAAGTGGCCGTCCCCGAGCCAGCGACAGAACCCCCTGAGGTAGTCAGTGATATCACCTTCCCCGCTCCCGAGAATGCCGATTCTACTATTGCTCAGGCACATCCTGAGGCCCCTACACTTGGTGCCGAGCCAGACGTAGAGGATGCAGTCCTGATTGATCAGCCCGCAGAAGAGAGACTTCCCTCGCAAGTCACACATCAGGTGGACAATCCTGTCAATGACGAACAGCCAACCGTAGAGGAAACTACCCTTACTCCTGCCATCGGGTCCACACCAGCAGGGGATCCGGTCACATCAAACGAAGACAAGACTGATGACTTCCCAGCTGAACCAGCTGTCGTTGAGAGTATGGCTCTTTGTGCACGTGTTCCAAATTTTCACCTGACAGCCTTCTCAGGTACTCTTGTCGCCGAACTCGTGCCCAATGGAACCTCCACGTCTAGCGGAAATCCGCCGCCGGAAGTGTCAGAGGTACCCGTGACCGAAACCGTGCACGAGCCTTGGATTGCCGCCACGAATGATTCGGCGGATTCCCACGCAAACGGGTCGGCAGAGTCAACTGTTATCCCTGCTGAACAACCTGACGCCGGCGAGCCCGACACAGCTGCGATGACGACTGGAAGCGGGTCGATTGCCGGCCCCAACGATGAAGCGTCAGGACTGAAGGTCGAAGCCACCATCGTGGCAGAGTCCCAGGCCATTGCCAATGACCCGGAGAGTGCGCTCTCTGCAGAGGAACCTTCATTACATGTGCCCGAGACATCCGCTTCTGCTATTGAGGAGCCTGTGGAACCCATTGAAGCTGAAATACCTGGAGAAACGCCAGCACCTGCGGCTGATGAAGCTGGTTCTACCGCCGAAGAGGCGGCACCCACTGCAGAGACAACCCCAGTATCTGTGGCCCAGGAGCCTGCTCCCGAGAAGACGATCGTCCTCGAAGTAGCAGAAACTACTGTGGAGGCCTCAGCACCTGTTCCTGCAGAGTCTGCACTTGGTCCCGAGAAAGATGCACCAGCCGCCACCGACGCCCCCGTAGCAAACCTAGAGCCTGCGATTGAGGAGCCTACTCCCGATACGGAGGAGGCTCCTGAGGCTCCTCCGGCTCACGACCAGGCTCTCACAGAATCACCAGCACTCGTCCCCGAAGAACCCACCCCTCTGCCCGAGCAGGCTGCGCCTGACACTACTGAAACTCCCGCAGACACTGTACTCGTGCCCGAGGATCCTGCTCCTGACCTTCCTGAGACTCTGTCACCTGATGAGCCAGCCCCCGTTCTCGAGGAGGACGTCCTTGTTGTTCCCGAAGCTCCAGTGGACGTTTCAACACCTCTACCTGACGACCCAGCCCCCACCACTGAGAATGCTACGTGTACCGCAGATGAAACTCCAGCTGAAACCCCGGAGCATGATGCAGAGGGATTGCTCACTCCAGAGACTGTGGCAGTGGTGGCTGAGCAAACGACCTCTGCTGCCGAAGGGCAAGCATCTGGCTTGGAGGACAGTGTTGAGGCGAAGCCCGCTGTTAAAGAGTCACTTCCCGCAGGAGAACAAGTCACGCAAGATTCGGCTGCCAATTCAAGCAGTGAGCCCACTGCGACTGCCACGCAACAGGAACTACCCGATGTAGAGACCATTGCTGCTTCAGAACCAGCCCCAGCATCCAGTGAGACCGCTGGCGCTCCTAGTGCTTCCTCCGGTAAGACAAAGCTTTCTTTAAGTTTTGCCATGTAGCCCCTCCGAAGTCACCATGCTAATGTTCACTCGAATCGAAAGCCGAACCCGAACCCGAGCCGTCTCCTTTTGGCGATGATTCGGCTAACGCAGCAGCATGATCGAGTTTCGTGAATGTCTTGTTTTGTTTTGTTATACCCGCTTGGCCGATATCACCCTTATTAATCTTCCTCCTCTCTCCCTCTCGTTTCCGTTCTCAACCATTTGCCCTTGTGAAAACCATTCCTTGTATTCGTATGGAAGAAGCAGAAGCAGATGTTGATTTTCTATACCCATCCCTATCCCCCGGATGTTGTTTCAATTTCAGGTGTGTACAAACACATACATAAACCCCGAGTTGTCTCGTCTCGCCTATGTTTTGTTTTCTCCCACTCTTTCTCATTTGCATCTACTCCCCCGCTCACCTTTCTTCCTTCGATCCACTTTTCTCTGTGATTCATCTCTATGAAACGCACGACCTCCAACTTTGACACATCAATTCTTCCATTTATACCGACTGAACAAGTACGAATTATCAGCTTCTCAACTTTTGTTACTTCATCGGATTTCTGATCCTATATCTCTCCCCTCTGTTCCCCGTCACTTTTGGGGTGCACTACCGTTCCTTGTTTCCTTAATCCTAGCTCCATTTCATCCGTAAGTCTATGTGGAGAGTCATGCAGTCATGCAGTCATGATCAGCAATGGTGGACGCAATTCATTCGTCTTTTAGTTTCAAGTACATGACAAGTCGACTACTACCGTTAACCCAGGCGCTCCATCCGTGAAGCGCATACGAATATCTGAGATATATAAAGAACAACGGTCCATGAGATTCTAGAATTTGTACATATACATTCAAGGCATCTGGCAGATCTTGAGCTTTCTTTCACAACTTGACGCTCTCAATGTTCCAGTATTCCTGCGCGTAATCTTGGATCGCGCGGTCAGAGCTAAACTTGCCCATCTATTTATCAAGTGTCAGGATCAGGTGTCTTGCTGGCGGACGCCACCAAGGGAGAACTTACCTTGGCCGTTGTCCGGATACTCTTTTTAACCCACTCAGTGCGGTCCGCGTATGCCTCGTCAACCATTTCCAGTGCGCGAATGTCTACAAATCATCAGTCGTTTATACCCACTTGCACTACATTTTGATGACCCTCGAAAGGACGTACACGAGTCAAAGTCATCCGTCAAAATGTAAAAATCGCCCTGGCGAATTGTATTGAGCAGCCTTTCGTGAAACTGTCAACTCGATTCCTATAAGACCTGTCCACAGAAACTCACGGTTCATACACTCCATCACCGCCGAAGATGCCCGAAGAAACTGTGTTGAGGACATGTGCGAGTGCTGGCGACTTCTGCTCGACCGGGATCGGGTGATATGTGTGTTGGTACCGCAGATCTTCTACATCCGGCGTGAGATGCCCGAAGAAGACTGCACGCCCGAATCAACACTCTGGGATCTAGAGAATTGGACAAAGTTGTAACTCACAAACGTTGTCTTCGCCGACTTCCTCAGCAATCTCGATATTTGCACCGTCAACAGTACCGACAAGCAATCCACCGTTTAGACAGAACTTCATGTTAGACGTGCCAGATGCTTCTGTTCCGGCTGTCGAAATGTGTTGCGAAATGTCCGAGGCAGGAATGAGAATTTCCGCGAGAGAGACAGAGTAGTCCGGCAAGAAAAAGAGTGACAGGTACTGGTTTGTGTCTGGATCTGCGTTGATGACTCGGGCGACGTTCACAATCAGTCGGATCGTCTGCAAATTACGATTCCACTACCCATCCGAGGGATGGAAAAATGCACTCACAAGCTTCGCAATGTAGTCTTAACAGGACCACGAGATCAGTCGACGGAAATTACCTAGATAGATGAATAACGTACATGCAGGCGCGGCCTTGCCAGCAAAGAGGACCACCTTTTTCACAACCTTTTTTTTCCGTTCCTCAGGTGTCAAGCTCTTTATCCACAAGTACCTCTGTGGGGGGAATATGGAAACATTAACTTTTTTTGTTCAGCCGAACGCATGATACATACGTGAATGACTCCAAGGATGTTGAGTGTCTGGCGCTTATACTCGTGAAGCCGCTTGATCTGAACATCAAATAGAGCGTGTGCATCAACCTTGATGCCTAGCTGACGCTCCACAAACAACGCGAGGCGCTCCTTATTTTGATGCTTCACGGCTGCCCAGCGCGCCTGGAACTGCGGGTCATCGACGTGCGCGAGTAATCCCTCAAGCTTGTACAGATCCTTCAGCCACACATTGCGCTCAGTCTTGAGAGTATCAGTGATAAGAGCAGACAGGGACGGGTTGCACTGCACGAATGAAGGCATGGTCAGAACGAATATCAGATCAGACTGGGAGGGAAGTATAAGAGTACCTGGTCGAGCCATCGACGAGGCGTAACTGAGAAAGACTCCGTGAGTGGTGGGGTCAACTCATGTATATGAGTATGCACGCACTTCCGTTCGTGACATTCCCGAATTTGCTTTGCCCGTAGAACTCGACGAAGTCCGGGAAGAGGTTCTTCTTTACCAAGTCAGAATGGAGCTCGGCGACACCGTTGACCCTTCTGCTCCCAACCACTGCAAGGTTGGCCATGCGGACCTGCTTGGGGAAGCCCTCTACAAGATGACATCTATGTTAACCACACTGATGGTATAGTAGGTTTGGGTAGAACCTTCTATGAGAGACAAGCGTGCAAGCCTGTCGCGGTCTCCGGGGAACTTCTTTTCGACGGCTACAAACGAGTGAGTATGGATAGACAACAAGCGACGATACACATACATTGAAGGAAGAGCCTTTTGGCACGAATTTCAATGTCAGAAAAGACACTATCGGGAACGCAAAGACGTACATGTTCTTGGGGAATGTCTGTCAGGAACGAAATCTCGAATGATGGCAGAGCGACCCACAATGTCAAAAATGATTTGCATGTGCCTTGGAAGAAGGTGCTCCAGGAGCGGAACTGACCACTTCTCAAGAGCCTCCTACATTCCAGGACACACAATTGGCTACAAGTCAGACAACTGGTAAAAGGCAAAGACGTACTGGAAGCACTGTGTGATTAGTGAAAAAGAACGTGTTGGTAACAATCGTCCACGCGCTATCCCACAGAAGTTCTTCCTCATCGACGAGGATGCGCATGAGCTCGACAATTGCAAGTGTTGGATGCGTCTACGGTTGCCATCAGCGGCTCATATCGTCATATACGTCGGAATCCCTACATCGTTAAGCTGAATTGCATTATCTGTTCATGTACTGTCATCAGTGAGAGAACAATACGCCGATGTAAATCAACACACATTCCGCAAACTCGGAGATTGGCTTTTCAAGATTCTTGAAGCGACGTAACATGTCCGCGAGACTTGCAGCAGTCCAGAAGTATTGTTGCTTCAGGCGCAACTCCTTCCCAACTGTGGTTCATCAGCATCATTAACATCGAGAACACAGTGTAACGTACATGTTGTGTGGTCGTTTGGATAAAGCACAGAAGTGATGGCAGCTGCCGAGTTGGACGACTCCACCGCACGCTCATAGTTTCCAGCTATACACAGAAAAGGAAGTCAGCACGAAAAGCGGGCATACATGCATACACGAGATTGACGGACCGTTGAAGCTCTGAAGATCGAAACCACGTTTTGGCTTACTCTCCCAAAGCCGGAGGTTGTTCGTGCTCTTGGTCCCGTACCCAGGAATCATCACGTCGTACGCGACTGCGAGCACCTCCTGCCCACCGCTCCACGTCGCGCGGCCAGTACCCTCGCCCCATCGTTGGGCGTTCCCATAAAACCTGACCTCGTAGGTGACATCGAGGCGTGGGAGTTCCCACGGGTTCTGATGGTCGAGCCATGGATCAGGTGCCTCAAGTTGCGAGCCATCATCAGCCTTGATGAGCTGCTGGAAGATGCCGTACTTGTAGCGTAAGCCATAGCCCCACACGGGAAGCTCCTGCGTTGCGGAGGAGTCGAGGTAGCATGCCGCGAGGCGGCCGAGGCCGCCGTTTCCGAGAGCGGCATCGCGCTCCTGTACGAGGATATCTTCAAGGCTGAAACCGAGAGAAGAGAGGGAAGAGGAGTAGTTGTCCAAGAGACCAAGATTAAGGATTGCGTTGGATAATGTGCGACCCATGAGAAATTCGAGGGAGAGGTAGTAGGCGCGTTTGGGAGACCTGCGTGTGTACTCGAGCTGAGTCGAGTTCCAATTCACCTGGGTTAAAGAACGTCAGCACTCAATACGTCGTATTCGCATGCAATGCACAGTGCAATGGCCGAGACAAAAGAACTGTGTGGCTGAAATGACTGGGAGCCTAAAGACAGAATGGGGAAGAAAGGACGCGGTGAATAATAGACACCAGGCATCGTGTTTAGGAGCAGATGTGGTACGCGAGCTGTAATCTTGAGACAACCAAGGAGATCATAACTGACGATTAGGTTATCGCGAACTGATAACGCCGCAGCTTGATAGGCGCCAATGTCATCGATATTATAAGGCGCGCGGGCGAGCGATGTCTGGATATGATTCACGATAGACTTTGTGACTTCGGGTGGCTCTACAGAAGCGTCAGTCTCACAATGAAGGGAAAAGGAGGGATGAGAGAAAGAGCTCGCTCGCCTGAGTGAATGCCACGCATGGCGGCTTTCCACGTCTTCTCATCACCTTTGGGCCATTTTTCCTGGCCCTTCTCGTCGACTTCAGGGAAATCGCCTGAAGGAAGATGCGCGTGGGTTCAGAATGGCATCGCTCGTGCGTACAAGTTAGAAGTGATTACCGGTCAGCGAGCGGACGTGCCTCCTCTTCGCACGGGGGCCCGTAGGGGGAGGTTTGCCGATAATGGATGTGTCAATTGCGAATGACATTGTCAAAGGGACGAAGGACAGTGGGGGAGAGGTAGCGGTAGCGGTAAGGAAATGACACTTATATGCGCTGTCAGCGTGACGTCAGTCGGTCGAGATCTTTCGCCTCCCCTTGGTTCTTTCAACCACTTTTCTCCTTTTTCTCCTTACGTGTTTTTCTATTAGCCCTGGCCCCGTTCTGGCCGCGAACCCTCGTTTCTTCCATAGCTCCCATGGTTGGTCACTCTCGGGCTCTAATTGCTTTTCTACTTTGCGCGATGAGCGCTTCATCCCTTGCCTAGCGCCTGCTGAACACACACAAGATCTGATCTTACCCAGTTCGAGGGTTACGAGCTCTTTCCGCCGCGAGTTTCTCGAAGTCTACCACGGACCGCCCAAGTCATCCTTGCTGGACATCCTCGGCTTATTTAGGCTAACGTTGATAATGGCACTGAGTCATGGTTGGCCCACACCTCCTTTCTTTGGGGTCTAAGGTCAGACTAGGTTCAGCTACGCTCATACGTGCATTAAGAACGGCTCAGTCGCCACGAATAATCCCGAAAAATCCGCGATGTGATATACAAATCCAATCAGCCTCCGAGCTTCAGTGCCATCTTTTCCTATTACTGCGACTTGCCAGACGCTCTCTTCTCCGACTCTCGCGCTGCCACGTCGATGGACGAGATGATATCTTTGCCAAGTTGGAACAAGACCAGGGCTGGAATGATAATCCAAAACCTAGGCACATCATTTGCTGTCAGTCATCTAACTTCTACTTCAGGAAGCAAACGTTTTGCTCACCCATTGGGAACAACCCAATAAAAGACCCATGTCTTCAGATCATTATGGCCAGTCGCGCAAAAATTGCAGCAGTATTCCTGGAGTATATACAATACCGTCTTCCAGAGTGTCATCGCCACGCTTGCAAACCCAACTACTGAGGCAGCAGGATACTTTGCCACATGTGCAAGGTAGACGTAGATGAGGTTGAGGGCAGTCTCTACAAGATTCAGGTAAGCTATATTAAGATAATCAAGTCAGCGCATCGAGCGACGACCCAGATAAGTAGGAACTTGCACTGAGCGTTGGTAAAACCGTTGTTTTCTTGCAGAGCCCTGACGCCATATATCTATCCCCCGCATAGCCAAAAGTGATGGTCGGGTTATTACCCACACCTGACCAGAGAAGATTAGACACACGTAATCGATCTCTTGGTAAAGCCCGTATGGCTGCCAGATCCAGTGCAGGTCACCTCCGACCATCGAGCGCGGCCTTGATAATGACCACAGATCAGACCGCGACTCGGCAGGCATGACTAGGTTCGATGTTGTAGGCATACCTCATCAGGCAATAGAAAGCATCCCATAAGATAACCGGTGTTGAGAGTAGAAACCAGGCTGAAATCCACGCGTACGTGTTGGGTGCCATGACTTGACGGTTATTAGTATCACACTTAATCTGCTACGAGGAGGGCGTCCACGGACGAGGAGATCAAGTAGCAAAGGCGAATGCCTCGAATAGCGGTGTTGCCAAGAAACGGAGGGGTGAAGCGAGCGTTTTCTTTCCAAGGTCCCGTGATGACTGGCCTGGACCTGTGACCAGCTCAGCTGGTCGCCAGCGCTGGGCTGAGAATATTCGCGTAAAGCAAGCGCTCGTGGGTTGAACGTGGGAATCAAATCCCACAACTTGGCCTCTTTCTCACGAAATGACGGCAAAACGTAGAGACACCTTATCGGTATGATGACGGCAACGTCCCCATCACCTTGCCAGACCACATATTCTATCTCAAGCAAATAGTGCCTCCCTGCTCCGAAGGAGATACTTGTTCATTCCATGCGCCATCGAAAGTTGCGCAGGCGTCTATATGACACGGACGACCCCCAAAGACTAGGTGTTCCTGTTCCTGCTCCAACGCTGAAATACCGGAGTTTCCCACCTCGGAAGTGCTACATGGAGGTATTTTCTGGAGAAAGCTTCCACCAATCACGAGGCCCTGGGTCCATGCACATGCTGTCGGCGACAAGAACTCGCGAATTCTGGCTGACGCTGTCCCCACGCATTGAGAAAATCGACTTGACGCACACTTTCTCCCACACCCTCGTATCATGCACTTTGCATCTTCACGGAAGCAAATGTAATCGCGGGTAGGCGAACATACATGTATACGTTGTCCTATGCTTAATAAATCGACTTGCAAGTCAATGCAGTCTGGCGAGCGAGGTAGAGTTGAGGAGAAAAATGTCCGCACTGCCACGGCCTGCCAGTGATCCATCCTCATTGTGGCCACTTACTTGGCCGCTTACGTACTAACCCTTGTTGACTGGGACAAAAGTTGCTGAAGTCCCAAGTGATGGATTCAACCCAGAGTGGGTCTGGGTTGTTTGTGTAGGTAGACAGATGGAGAATTGAATTGCAGCTATAACTTAGTAGTTCTCTTTGTGTGGTACCCTTTTCCGCGGAACGAGGTGACTTTGCCGATTTGGAAATCTCAAGAGCACGCAGAACGGAAGCAGAGATTATAGATTCTGTCGTTTGTTCTGTACTACGCGTTCTGCATTCATCTCATTGGACGCTCTCTGTACGAGTACACGGGGCAATGTCTACTTCAAAAATTCCGGACATCGTTCAAGAGGGCGAAAAGAATCCTCGAGGCATCCCTAAAGCTCTCTTCATCGTGCGCTCTTGTACTCTCTTTTTCCACCCTCGCGGGGGTTCCAAGCCCACTCGCTGATCATCAACCACCACACCCTTTTTATTGCTTTCGCTTTTGCCATCCATCCTCCATGTAGAACGACGTGGAGGAATATCTTGGAGGCCCAGACGCGGCCGTCGAAAGGGTTCTCGCTGTGTTCCAGGATGCTTTAGCGTGCGTATCTCCAAGCGCGTTACCCCTTGCACACTTCACACATACACACATGGCCTTTCTCAACTTACCTCTCCCCCTCTTCCCCCCCACCATCTTTCTGTGATGCTTTCTGTAGGAAGTACCGCTATATGGACAGCAACCTGACGCAGCGGAAGCGCGGGCTCGAAGAGAAGATCCCAGATATCAAAAAGACGCTGAACATGGTCGAGTTTTTGCGCGATCGTCGAGTACGTACGTTTACGTTACCGGGGGTGGGGTAGGTGGGTGAGCGATACGACACGGCGCGTCCTCCTTTTCGTCGCTCCCCACTTTCTCCTTCTCCGAGTGAGTATTGTATCCGTCTAATCGAACGGTGTGGGTTGGGTACTCTCCCTCTGTCTCCCCCTCTTTTTTCCTTTAGGAAGGGAATAATAGAGCGACGACGATATCGGGCACAGACGACGCCGATGATCTAGATGATGAAGAGGACGATGAAGAACTCAAGGACGAGGACGGGAAGCCCGTACCGGTCAGGACGACGTTTGAGCTCGGTGACACGCTCTATGCAGAGGCCGAGCTGGAAGAAACAGACACGGTGTACCTGTGGCTCGGAGTACGTTGTGCCCCTTTTCCGTGGGGTTTTTGTCCGTCCGTCCTTTACTAGAGTGTTTCACCTGCGCAGGCGAACGTTATGCTGTCCTACAAAATACCCGCGGCGATAGAACTTCTCAAGTCCAAACTCGAGGCAGCAAATACCAGTTTGAACAACACGGTCGAGAACCTAGAGTTCATCCGCGAGCAGATGACGGTGATGGAGGTCAACACCGCGCGTGTGTTCAACTGGGATGTCAAGCGGAGAAGAGAAAGAAGGGAGAAGGAACAGTTATCCGGGGAGGAGCAATCAAAACATAAGGAGTAAGCCAGCATCTGCCATGCAGTTGGTGATGGTGTTCTATTTGATGACTTGGTTGCTACATGGGAAAGAGATGACTCGGGAGGTAGATGGCTCCATGATTTCATACATTATTACACATCCGATGTGTTGCTGAGGCGTTGATAACGAAATAAAACTACGCATCGTCCTCCCCACCGTCACCGTCCTCATCTAGCACGAGCTTCCTCTTCTTCCCAGGCATATCGGAACCATCACCAAAACCAACACCGGCCTTTTTGCGTAGCTCGTCGATATTCGTCTCGCCCTCCTCTGCCCACTCCAACACGAGGTGGCGTCCGAGCAGATGTGTGTGTTTGAGCGCGTTGTATGCGTTCTCCGCCTCGTGCCGCGTGAGGAACTCGAGAAACGCGAATCCGCGTGAGCGACGGTCGAAACGCTTTGGCAAGCGGACGGATTTGAGCTGGCCGTGTGCACTGACGGGAAAAAAAAAAGTAACCAGTTCCAAGCGTGCGCGACAAGCTAAAACCGACCACATACCCAAAGAGCCCTTGGATGTCCTTTCGTGTCGCCTCGAATGGCACGTTCTTGACCAGCATCTTCGTCGTCTTTGCCTTCTCTCTCCCGCCCTTCTTCTCCTCATGTTCCTCAACGCCCCGTCCGGCAAACTTGACGCTGAGTGCATGCCCGTCGAGAACATACCCATGCAAGCCTTTGAGTGCCTTCCGCGCCGCTTCTGTCGTGTGGAACCCAATGAAACCGAACCCTCTGCTCAGGCGCGCATCCGGACGTTTCGGGTCTGGCTTTGTCTGCAAGCGGGTAAAGGCAAAGCCGGGAAGATGGCGGAATGCCTGCGCAAAGCGCTCTGAAGAGGTCGCAAACGCGAGATTCTTCACAAAGAGCGTCTTCCCACTCGTGACGTCCATGTTGGTGTCATCTCCCGCGTCTGGATCCTCGATGGTAACAGGTGCAACGCCGTTCGCTAATTCGGAGGTTGCGGAGGTGGGTTGGAACATCCCAAGTGGGCCATTCTCCAGGTAGATAACGGAGTTACCAAGTCGACGGTACGCGAGGGCACGAAAAGCCTTTCGAGCGTCATCCGCGTGCACAAACTCTATTACCGCCAACGTTCCAGCAGGCGGTACAAGTATGCGCTGCAGCTCGCCGTGGACGCCAAACATTTCGCGCAGCTGCTCCGCCGTTGTCCCATGTGGGATGTTCTTAACTAGAATAATGGTCTCGGAGCGTCCACGTCTGGAGAACGCAGAGAGAATGACGCCGTGGGACTCCAGGTATGTTTTCGTTTCTTGAATGACGTGAGTCTCGGCAAGGGCAAGCTTAACTGCAGCATCCGATGATTCTGGGTCGAGAATGTCGGATTTCGATATATTCATCCGATAAGCCACGGAGGACAGCACGGCATCGCTCTATGAGTGAAGCTCAGCAAACGACGCTATGAACCACGATATTCACTTACGTTCATATATAGCATGCCCCAGTTAAATTCCTTTCCTGCGGCTGCCCTACGCTTCTCACTCCGCTGTTCTTTGAGTGATTTAGGTTTGCCCCCACGGTCTGTAGTCGCCGTGCTGTTGTTGCGATCAACTGCCCCAATGATGTGTAGTAACCGACCCTGGAAAGGTTTCTTGTCGAGTGCTGCGAAGGCGGTCAAGGCGTCTTGAGGTCTCGCATATGTAACGAATGCGAGACCTTTTGACCCTTTAGTCACAGAATCAATTGGTATATGTACCTGCGAAAAGGCTTCAGAATAGTTCCTAAGACTCGTGAAAGGTGTAAGGTGATTCAGTATCTACTATCTTTAATATCCCGAGGTGATCAACATTCCCCAATGGGTCTGCTGTCCCTATGCAAGTTTCTCATCCCAAGATGGATTGCGCTCTGCAAGAGAAGGCTCCTCACCTAGGAATAATAATCGACGATGGCTCCTAAATAAGCAAGGCAAGAGGGAGAATAGGCCTTGAACACACCTGTAGGGGGTAGTCAATAAAGATGGTCGCCTTTGAAACCCGGAAAAGGGTCTAGAAAATCAGAGGAAAACCCCACTACTTGGACTGCGACACATCCAATCTTAAATTATAAGCCATCTCTCCCCACTAGCCCAACACTCGTTCCATCTCAAAAGGTTGGTTCTCACCTGGGATACTACTCCATATGGTTGGAACAGCCGACGTAACTCTTCTTCGGTACAGGTGAACGTTAGGTTTCGAACGAACAGTCTTGCAGTGCGAAGAATTGTTTGCTGGATTGGATCTTTCTCCTCCGAACCTTGCTGGTCATGTTCCCCGCTGTCCGGCTGTTCGAACCCTCTTTCCGGACTCTCACCATCCCTGATGCCTTCCCTCATCCGTTGCCGCATCCACTCCATGTCCGTTAGATCCTGCTGATCCTCTTGGGGTAGGTCCTGTAACCCTCCTTGAGTAGCCAGTGCCTTGTCCTCCTCTGGTGGATCTACGTGATTCATCCATGAAGCTACCCTCGGTTAGATTGCATGACTTCCAGGAACTCTTCAAGGCTGCCGTCTTGTCTCTTGCTCTCCACTATAGGGACATTCGATTTGCGGCCAGATGCCTCCATTTCGCTGTGGTGTAGTGTAGCGTCATGCTTAGCAGATGACGCATACAGGCGCCGCCGCTTATTTGGTCTGAGAGCAGGCGCTTCTTCGGCACCCTGGCACGGAACAGATCAGAAAACATAGTCCTGGGGAGCGACGGGTTAACAAGGAAGGACACCCACATCAATAATTTCAACCCTCACCCGGGTCGAATCAAGAAATGTTTTATCATACCATTCCTTAGCCTTCAAAGCCTCTTCGTCTGTCTTAAACCCAACAAATCCGAATCGCCGTGCTGTGCCGTCCTGTTTTAGAACGACCTTGACATCGGTGATTGTACCCCCAGGCCCTTTTGAATGAGAAAAGTGCTCCTTTAAAAGTGCGGGATTGATATACGATGGTAGATTTTTCACAATGAGACGAGACATGCTGGGTCGTAGCTGCCGGGCCCGAAGCGGCAGAAAAAAGACGATGAGTCAGACGCACGTGACCGTGTCGCGCACGCGTCTAAGCCGTCCTAGGATCATATCATATATCATTCCACCATCATCATCTGCTGCTTCGCTCGTCCACACAAGAACATGCATTCCTCGGCTTCTTCTCACAGACTCTCCTACAGAACAAGAGAGAGATCGACAGCTGGTGGACCGGAATGTCTTACCCTGGATTGCAAATTAATATTGAATCTCTTACGTGCCCTCCTGGACGAGAATTCCCATGAAGTCGAGTCGTCTGCTACCGCAGGACAGAAGCGCCCACGTCCCCTCTCGACACGACCTCCAGAAAGCGGAGAAACCTCGGCACAGAACAAATCGGCGTATCTTGTCCCCCTGATGAGAGTATTCCTGTCCTCCGTCATGAGTTCAACCTGCAATACTTCAAAGGGTGTCCAGAAGTCCGCCCTTATTCCCACCTAATCTCCGATAATGAAGCAGAGGAATATGACCTCACTTCTCTGGAGCATGCCCTCGTGGTTTTTCTGAGGGATTCTTGTACCAGTCCGACCGAGCCCACAACCCTCGATTGCGGTGACGTTCTCATCAATAATCATGGCGAGTGCGGAGGCACAGCTGATGCAAAGCCCTTGCATCTCGAAGGACAGTGGGCTGACCTTCGTAGTATTTTTATCGTTCCCCCTCTATATGTTGAGGGTATGGAGACGTGGGGTGGTCATCTCTTCTCCTGGGTTGACTCTCTTACACGATCCCCTGTATATCAGTCTGCCGTAGAACTGAAAGCTTCTCTTCGTATGATCGTTTCGCCCCTCACCTCATGGGACGAGACTTTGGATGCTTTACCTTTCTGTTTGGTCCTAGACGTGCTACTCTCATTTCGTCCCCCTGCTATTTTTCAGCCACACGCGAATGCTCATAAAGGGCAGAATCGTATCGAAATCGAAAGGGCAAGGCGCGGCCTCCTCCATCTCGCATTCCCTCCCACTCTTCCAGAAACATCTCCCTCGTTCAAAGGAAGAATCGACGTTCATTTCCTTTATGCAGTCCTGCAACCTGCTAGAGCAATTCCAACGAGTCTGTAGACAAGCTTTTACAGCCGCAGGGCCTCCTTCCCAGGCTTTTACCTTTTCAGAGGCGTACAGTTTGTTGGATGCTCGAGCGCGAGGGCAAAGCTTTCGGGCCATCTGGCGAACTTATTCCGATGGTGACAGACCCTGCTGAATTGCCCGTCCTTTGGCAGCGCGTGACTGTACAGCGGGATAACGAGCAACTGACTTGGTATTATCACCGCCTTACGGGAACCTTAACGCCTGACCGCCCAGACCCACGGACTATCCAGGGAGGGATTTTGGCAGAAGAACCTGGTTTGGGAAAGACCCTTGAGTGTCTGGCACTTATTCTTCTCAATCCCAGTATCGGACGAAGTTTATCCCATGCCTGGTGGGATCCCGACGCAAGAATGACTATAAGGGAGATTCGGGTAAATCTCACCTTTTCATTTAGCCCACGGAACTTACGTTAGGTTATAGACAACTCTCATTGTCACACCAGGCCCCTTGTCTCAGCAATGGATCGACGAGCTCACCCGGCATACCCCGTCGCTCAAGGTTCTGGTCTATCCTGGATGGAAGACCGTTTTGGTGGGGGGAAGCTAAAAAAGAAGACGACTTCGAAACGTGAAAAGAAAGGGAAAGTCAAGGCTGCCGACGTCATTGACTGTGACGATGCCAATGTTTCACTACTTAATAGCTGGCCAGCCTACATCAATGCGTTCGACGTGTGCATCACGACATACGACACTTTGCGACAGGATTTAAACGTAGCACGCGCTGCGCCTGCCCGGCCAACACGTCAAACTGTCGAGTATTCGAGAGACAAACGGCCAATCAGCCCGTTGGTCATCTGTGAATGGTATCGCGTGATCATGGATGAGGTTTGAGTCATTTATTCGACACTACGACATGTGGATTGATTTTGATTCGAAGGTCCAAATGGTTGGGGGAGGCAAGGCGTCGTGCGTCTCCTAGTCACCTTTCTCTAGTGTGACCCCGGTCTTTACGCCCCTTGGATCAGAGAGATGGTATCTCTTATTCCACGGCTTTCGTCGTTTGCCGTCTCTGGTACACCTGCTAGAACCCGTGTGTCCGACCTATCATATATTCTCAAGTTAAGAGTCCGCCGGAAATCCTTCACGTGCGGATTGATGTTCACCATACGACAGGTTTCTTCGTGTCGACCCTGCCATATACGCGCCAAGGAATTGGAGCAGTCTCATTCACCCCAGCTATGCTACGGAATTCACGACGATATTCCGGAAGTATACTGTCCGGTACGTTCTGTAGAGATGTCGTTGTTCACTGACCTAATCGGTTCGCCAGGACCATGAAGTCAGCCGTGCGGACCGAGCTCACGATCCCTGTACAGACGCGCTATGTTTTCCCCATTCATTTAGGCAAGGTCGAGCGACACGTAAGCCCTCTACCCTCTTCTTAAGGGAGGTGTTGATGTGTTGTTTTGCCCTTCAGATCTACGACGAAAACACGGAAAAGGCTCTATACCAACTTGGTCTAGATGTTCGCGGCATGGCTACCTCACAGAACGGGGAGGTGGACACCGCACTTTTGCGCACCTGGCTAAGAAAACTTCGCCAAATATGCACTCATCCTCAAGTAGGACAGCTGCAGAAATCTGGCGACAAGTCATACAGGTCTGGAGTCTTGAAGACCATGAGACAGGTTCTGGAAGGAATGCAGGATCAAAACTGGCGTAATGTCATGGACGATAGACGCAGCAAAGCACGTTCAGATCTGCACTTATTACGGCGCCTTTGGTTGATACCCTTGCTCTAGATTAATGAGATGGTCACCGCCACTCAGATATTGCAACACGATACTGGTCTCAAGGATCAACGCCCACAAAATTGCTTGGAAATACTCTTACAGGCTGAGAAGGAGGCCGACGAAGTCATCTCGGACGTTCTCTCTGCCATTACAGACCATGACGCTAAAGGAGTCGAGTTGAAAGCGCAAGCAGCATCACTTCGCGCAGTGAGAGGTGAGGAGCTCGCTTTTGGAGAGAATGCAGGAGATGACCATGGAGGTACTCAAGGTAAACGTCACGTGGTTGACCATGACCCTGCACCCGACCCTGCATTCGACAATGACGACGACGATTACGGCGAGCTACCGAAGACCCCAGCTGGCGAAGAACATCTACACAAATCTCGTGCTCTCCAGCAACGCTTGCGCGATTGCTATCTTTTATTGCATAGAGTCAAATTCTTGCAGGGTGATATTTACCATTGGATAGGTGAATCTGAAGTCACAGAGGAGTCGGCTGCATACAAAGCAGCAGATGAAATACGCAGCAAACTACTTAAATGTGCGTTCTCCCCATGTCCATCAGAGCTGAATAACCCCGTTTGTTGACAGTCACCGAGGAGTCGGCCATGAAAGCTATGGCGCAACTTAGGACCGATGTCGGGAAGAAGAGGCTTGTTGAGAAAGACATCCTTGTCAGAATGCCTTATTGTCCTCGAGGCGGGATCCTCTCTGCGTATCTGGTATGTGGATCTCAAGTTATCATTAGACCTCTCACAACTAAAATATACGCCAAGCTGGAAGAAGCAGACAAGCTCATAGATCAGGTACTCAATGCTCAGTCTCGCTTGCTCTGGAAGTGGAGGATGCGTATTTATAGTCTACTCACGCAAAGCCTGACTGCATGCAACAATGAAGGAGAGGCGGACGGGCAGGAGTATTCAAGAACATTAAACACTCAAGGGGAGGCGGAGACTTACCTGCAAGCTTATGCTACGCTCCTTGCTGACCGTCGTGAAGTGTTGTCTGCGGAACGGACCGTCTTGGCTGTTCATAATGCCAGAGAGCACAAGCACCGAAAAACTGCGGTGGCGGTGAGGGCCATTGCGCCGCAGTTGGACGAGCCAGATCTAGGACTGGTGACCGGTGACATCGAGCTGCAGCCCGAACATGAGGTCCTTAAGAAAGAACTAATGGACGCGCGCAAGACTCTGTCGACGAACTTTGTGGGACGGGCCGTGAAGTCCATCATGGTCGACCTGATAGCAGTAAGCGCAAAGATAACAAAGGATGATGATCCAGAGAAGGTCCTTGCAAAGGAGGGTGCGTCGGGCCTTCGACGACTAGTGTCTGCTCAAGGTTCGTGCTCGTAATACCCAAACATACCGTAGCGCTCTCAACAAGTGATTTCAAAGCCATCATAAACGAGCAGATAGAAGCTGATCTTGCACTTTTCCGCAAGGCGTTCAATGAGCGAATCCTGTGCGGCCCTGGTCGTGATTTTTTTCACACGGGCATGCTGACGTGTGTCGGATCTAGATACTTCCGTCAGTTGCAGGAGATCTCCGACTCTGTTGGAGAAGCACATTGGGATGACGTCGACGTTGGACTAGCCCTTCGAAGGAACAGGGCGACCCAGACTGAACTTGAGCGCAGAATCATTACGGGTCGCGCCAGGCAACGTTACGTACGCTCCCTTTCCCTGCCCCAGCGAGAAGTGCTCACTTGTGGGTCCAGCTCACCCATTTGTCCGAAGAGCAAGACACTAGCCAAGGTGAAGCGAACGAATGTTGCATCTTGTGTCGAGACGAGTTCCTCTCTGGACACATCACACAATGGTGAAGTCCGATCTTATACTGGTTCATCGATGCTAACATCATGGATTTCACAGCGCCCATGTTTTCTGCGAGGTGATAGGTGCACTTTGATCAACGGATAAGCATTCATGGCTGATGAGCCAATGATACATGTAGAGTTGTATGAAGACGTGGTTATTGCGCCACGGCAAGGCTTGTCCAGTGTGCCGGTTTGTGCGCCCCATCTTCTCGTCTCTTTTCCGTGCTCAATGCACCTGGCTACCCCAGTTTTCCTATCAACGTCGACGGACTACAGCGCTTCTCGATACAGAGGAAAGATAAGGATAAGGGTGTGCAATCCCCGGAGAAGCTGCAAGGCGATGCCATCCCGAAGTCACGCCGAAAGATCGAATATAACACCATTGGTTCTAGTCTGCTTGCTGAAATCGACACGATGGAAGTGTGCGGTAGCTATGGAACGAAGATCGATACGCTGGTGCGCCACCTCCTGTATCTACAACTCGCGGACGCGGGCGCAAAGAGTATCGTGTTCTCGGCCTGGGAGGATTCACTGCACAGTGGGCATTATTCCGTTGATTCGTATCCGAAGCATCGATGACAGCTCTTTCATCAAATAGTCATCGAACACGCCCTGACTGGGAACGGTATGTGCTGGTCCATCATTCCTGCTTAGCTGCATGTTTGGTCTTATTGGCGGGTGATCAGGCATTCCGAGTATTCGGATAGACTCGGGAAATAGTCGCAAGCAAGACGCGGCAACTAGATTCCGTAATGACCCCGACATCCTTGTGCTGCTTCTTCATGGGTGTGTCCAAAATTGCCCAATACCGAACTTGGGTGTGTTTTGCTGATGGGGTCCAAGGGAGCGGCAGAACGCAGGACTGAACGTGACTTGTGCCTCCCGAGTGTTCCTCCTAGAGAGTGTAGTCCACCATTCATTTGAGGTTCAAGGTTGGCTCTCCGACCGCTATCAATCTCATCGATCAACTCCCTGACGAGGTACTACGCTGCAGCAATCGCAAGAATTGACAGATTGGGGCAATTACGTCCGACGGAGGGTATGTCATTTGAAAATCCACGTGAACGTTACTTATCGGTCGCAGTGTATTGCTACTACGCGGAAGGCACGTTTGCCGGATGATTCCGAGCAACGCATCTCTGCAAGTGTGGATCGGAATGTGCTTATGATGACTTGCTGCAGACACGGTCGAACGAAATATATTGGATCTCGCCGTACGCCAGGGTTTATCGCTTTACACGGCCGACCGTGCTCGCGGCACGGTAGACATGACAGGCCTCGCACCGGAGGGCGAGAACTCGATCGTAGACGCGCCTGCGAAGAAGCAGCAAAAGGGTGATTTCATCTTCAGGTGCGTACGCCCTTTCACCAAATCACGTTGCGCAGACGTTCCGGGTTCTGGTGCCTGCGTTAGCTGGCTGGCCAGTTGGTTGGTTGACCCGGCAAGGTGGTCGCTGATGTGGCAACCCATATGCAGGCTGGATGATATGATGTCCATATTGTTCCCACATCTGTGCGAGGATATGGAATTCCTCCTTCCGCCGGAGGACGTGGACGTGGAGACAACGGGAGATGAATCTTTGGTCGTTCCTGCCGGGGTGAGTGCTTCGTCATATGACGATGCCACATCCCTAGCGCACAACAGCAGTCGACGTGTGCACGAAAACGCCGTAGCGGGCCCGTCCAGGCTCGGCTAGCCCAAGTCATAGTGCCTCACCTTACACTCTCCCACCTTCTTACTTACTAACCTACCCACATACTCACGCTAACCCATCGGCCTGCGAGCAATCACACTTTATTACTCGTTTGTCCCAATTTTAACTATCATCTCGCCGAATACGCGAGGGCTCGTCGTGTATCAATGAAAAAAAAAAATAGGGGAGCGTTGTCGGCCTGTCTGACGGGACGAAGGGAAACGACACGGAAAAGGGCAGATCAGATGTAGGACCGTAGGACTAGTCGTACCTTAACGCCCTTATAAGGTTAACTGGGTTAACCTTAACCGTGATCATAACACAGCGCCGTATACTGTGAATATACAGTACTTACCGTACAGTAGTGCGACACGCACCGCAATGCCAGCCATGGGCACTGAATGGTACCTCGTATTTATAATTTAACCGATGACACGCACAAAAGTTCGTCATCGTCGCCGGTCACTGGCACAAGTACAGTACAGTACGTACACAGTACACACACCCACAAATCAAAATCAACTTTCCTCGCTCGATCTTACCCGGCTGACAGGGCTAGGTATTTTTAATTTATTTTACGCCGGTCTAGTAAGCGCCCATACTACGCTCCCCATCCCCAGGTCCCTCCCTCGGACCCTGTAAAGGCTGGAGCTGGGGCTCTCCGATCCGCCCACCTCCGCGCCCACACCCCCACCCCCTTTCTCCCGGGGTGCACGCATGCGCAGGCACGGGCGGCACGGGCTGGCGTCATGCGCACACGTGCTCACACACACCCTCTTTTTTTAATTCACTCACCAGACCGTTTTGATTTAGAGCTCGAGGCGATCCATCCACATCACGATGACGACACCCGTCCCTGGGGAGACCCAACACAACCACTAAGCCAACCAACTTCCTTTTTTATTTTATTTTATTCACAACTGGCACACACACGCCCATGGGGAGATCCATGATACATCCTCATAAAACAAACACCCATTTGTCGTGTTGTCAATTTAATATTCTAGGAAGACGGGATGATGCGAGTTTGTAGTAGTTACGTGCGACGCGGCCTGAGGGAGAGAGGGACCGGAGAAAACAAGGGACTTGTGTGCATGAGTTTATAATGAGGGTATGGACGAGAAGTTAATGCGTGCATGTGACGAGAAACTGGGGTGTTGGTGCAGCTGTGTGATAAGTAACAAGTAAAAAAAAAGGAATGCAAAACATCGAAAAACTGAGAATCTGATATGTACTGTATTCCGCTCAGCGTGACCGCCCATCCCAGCTCGCGCGCTTACGTTTGTTATCTCCACAGCCGCCCTTGTTCAACAACAAGTCCTGCGGCGACACAGCGCTCATTCCACGCTGATGCATCCGTTCCCTTGGTATCGGTGCGCCACCTGGACCACCGGCGGCGCCGACAACCTTCGCCTGCACAGCCGGGCTGTTGACGCACGCCAAGTCCAATGCAGCGCCTTGTCGCGCCTCGGCGTGCACTGGCGCCCCCGTAGCGGCGGCGAGGCTGGTACTGCCACCATTTCCAGCGCTGTTCTGGAAGTAATGTAAGTCGAGGAATGCGAACGCGTCACCCGCATCACCGAGGCCGTGAGGCATCATGAGTGTGGGTTCGGCGGCGGCGGCAGCACTGTGGTTGTTGCCGTTGCCACCGCTGAGACCAGTAAGGTCGAGGGAGAGAGAGCGGGAAGGTGTCAGTGGGGGTGCCAGCACATTAGGAAGGAAACGGTGCTCTGGCGGAGGGACTGAGAGTGATCGGCTTTGCTGCTGATGTTGTTGCTGTTGCTGCTGTTGTTGCGCGACTGTACGTGCCGTGCGAACGGGTGTGCCCGGTGCAGACTGCTGCACATCGAGGCCGAGAATGTCCTCGTGTACCATGCCAAACCCATTTTGTGCCCGTCGTTGCGGCAGCCGAGGACGAGCCTGGGACTGAGCCTGGGATGGGGGCTTGCGTTCGACGGCGTCCATCGGCGTGTCGAGGTCCACCGCCTCCGGCTCACCATCGTTGAGGTTGATGGCGGCCAGCTCAATCTCGTCGATTCCCGGGAGCGCGGGCGTATGCATCTGCAGCGGGTGTAGGGCGAGCCCAAGTCCCGCGGCGGTACCAGCAGCGCCGAACCCGAATCCTGGGCCGTAGTCTACTGATACAGGAGGCTGGTGGGTGCGGGAGCCAAAGATAAGGTCGCCGGCGTAGCTTGAGTGATGCGTCACTCCGTGGAAGGCACTGCTCGGCATCATCTCCGGGTCGCTAAACGTGCTGAGCCCATCATGTTCGGGACCAGCTTCGGAGGCAAAGTCGTGGGCAAGGGAAGGGGGAAAAAGGTCATAGCGGTCGAGCACGCCATGGCTCAAGTGGGCAAAGGCAAAAGGAGAGTTTGGGGAGGGCGACATGCCGCCAAAGTACGACGGCGAGCTAGAGTTGGCCGTCGACTGGTCAAGGCGGGGGTTTGCTGAGAGCCAATCGGTGGGGCCCCAAGCAGACTTGCCCACCATGGTCACGCCGTTGGGGCCAAGGCCGCGCCGCGAGAAAGGAGAGTCGAAAAAAAACTCTTGCGAAGAGGACGAGGGCGATGCGGCCGTGTTGCCGGTGGACCAAGTAGCAGTGGAGTGCATAGGGGTATCGAGGGCTGACCAAGTCTGCGAGTGAGAAGAATCAGTCACGTCGGACTGGGACGCGCTGGGGAGGAACTCGGGGATGGCCAGGGGTTCGGTGGCGGTGGCGGTGGTGGTGGAGGGGATGCCGAGTTCACGAAAGGGCTCGAGGTTCTGATGTTGGCGTGCCTCGGAGAGCATGTGTTTGATAGGCTCCGGGTGACTAGACCGCTTGGTAGCATACTTTGGCACGTAATCGTCGTCGTCGTCTTCCCCAGAGCTCTCCTCCTCCTCAGAGCCATTCGGACTTAAAGGGACACTCTTCGTCCCTCCCCGTAAAAAACCCTGAGTGGTGTATCGTCGTTTGCGGCGGGCAGGGCCAGTTTCACGTGACGAAGCAAGGAGGTGCTCGTCTGTTGCGGCGCGCGCAGCGGCAGAGAGTTTCTTCTTTGCAGAGTTGCGTGGCTTGTACCCGGCCGCCTGGTAGAGATCGGGGAAGGCGTTGCGGAACCGGTCACGGAGGTCCGTGGAGCGGCGGTTCTGTTCCTGGAATATTGGGTCTTTGACGATGGTAGCCCAAACGGTGCCGTGCTTGTCGTAGCCGGCTTTGAGTGCGCGGTCCTCCTCCTCGGTGAAAGGACGACGCTTCTTGCTACGCGTCTTCTCAAAGATGGACGTTCCATCTGGCAGGGCGGAGCGGACTTTGGAGGAAAGGTGGGTCTTAGCGTTGGGATAGTGTTGCTTGTACGCGTCGGGGAAGTAAGTACGGAAGCTAGAGAGGAGAGAGTTGTTATGTTAGATGGGGGCCCCCAGGACAAGACGGAACAGATAAGAAGAGAACACCCACCGATCTTTAAGATCGACCGGAGAACGGTTGTCGAAATGCAAGGAAGGGTCGTTCAAGATCGCCTTCCAGTTGCCCACGCCGTGCTAATGTTAAAGGGGGGAATGAGCACGCGTTACCCCGCATAGAAAATGGAATGTTAGAAAGAGCGAAAGGGACCTACGCGATTGCAGCCCTCGACGAGCATTTGTGTCTCTTCCATGGTCCACTTCTTGCGGGCCTTTTTCTCGGGGGGTGTGGGGCTGGCGAGACGACGGACCTTGCCGCGACGCTCTTCGGATGGAGAGGGCAAGCCAGTGTCATCCCTGAACTTGAAAGCGGGGACCTCACGCTCGGACGCGGGTGTTGCGAGCGAGACGCGACGTTGCTTGTGTGGGGTGGAGGAAGAGGGGAAGGGTGCGGTGAAGGAGAAAGTGGAAGTGTGTGTGCCAATGGTGGTAGCCATTGAGGATGGGGAAAGGGATGAGATGGGACTGGATGAGATGGGATGGGATAGGATGGGATGAGCAGATTCAGACGGGATGAGGGAGGACTTTATGTCAAGTTATGACGGCAGCTGAGCTTGCAGGATCTCCAGACGCGTGTTTGCCTCATTCACTTCACGCCACGGTTCAGTTCAGCAGCTCAGCGCAGCGTGGCTTGGCTTGATTGATATTGATCCTGGCCTGCCCTGCCTGACGTCTTCACCGGTCACCCTCGATCTCTCTCTTCTCGCCTTCTCGCCTTCTCTTCCGCTTCCTCTCTCAGCACCTCCCTCAACTGAGTGATGCCCTTCCGAATGATCACAATCCACTTATCATCCCACCTAACCTAGCCTAACGTTAACACTTCCCCCTTGCGGCTACCTCCGTACACGTCAGGTCGAGCCTGCCTCGTTGCATCCTTGTGCATCATCACCTCCCCCCCCCATCCTTGGACCTTGGACAAATATCGATACCTCTCTCCATATCCTCCCTCTCCGTCTCCGGTCCGGTCCGGTCCGCACACGCACTCCCGCACAGGCACTGACACGCACATGCACATGTCCTATCTCTGCCTCCGCCACTGCCTCCTTGCTCTCAGGCGGAGCACAGAAAAAGGATAAAGGGGGCATGTGCTGTAGGGAGGCAGTGTAGCCTGTCCGTTCTTTCCTTGTATGCAAACAGTCCAAATAATCAGCCCATCTTCACCCCAATCGTGGACACCCCCACCCTCAGCTCATTCACATCTCTCCGTCCGGCGCAAGACTAGCCGCAGCGCGGGCTGGACTCCTTCTGGAGCAACGCACAACTGATCCATTGCCACTAACGCGGTGTGATGTGGCCATCTGATTCTAGTACAGCTTCACAGCATGACAGGGCGTCAAGGGAGCATCCGGAAAATTATCATTCATTACACGGCTCTGAGTTACAGAACAAAATGTTAGGAAACGCAGTGGGTCAAAAAAAGACAAGGACTACACCTACAGACTACGATGATACGAGTAATTCCGGGGCGATGCGTTCTGCCACACCATCTAGCTTCTTTTCCCAAGCTTCTAGCCTATCTGCAAGCTTGCCTATCTGCGCCCGAGATAGGACTCGCGGCTGCACCCATGTAATTACCGCCTTTTGGTCTACCTGGTCAATGGAACCCCGGATTAACTTCAAGCTACCCCCTTTTAGTCAGCATCATAATGTAGAGCAAGGGAAGGAGGAAGGAAAGAAGATACCTAAGCGCCTTCATGATAAGATGCTCGACCTCGTCCAGTGGCAGTCTGGTCTCTTCGGATATGGTTTGGAACGACATCGTACGGTCATAGGCACCTCGCGCGAAGACCGACTCGATCAATGCCATGAGGCAGATCTTCTGCCGTAGGAACGGATAGTTTCCCAGGAGTATCGGCTGAATTTACGATCACCAAGCATGTCCGTTAGATCTCGCCTTCTGGCCTCGAGGGGGTAATGGCGTACCTCCTGCCCAAAAGTGGGCTCTGTGCTTCGAATTTCCCGATATTACCCTCGTTGAATGTGAAAAGAAGCTTCTTGATCCACTCGTGAGGAGTACCGTCCAACGAGTCGAGGATGGGGTGCATTAGCTACGCAATGCCAGTTCACCACATCAAAACGCCGCAAGATAAGCGGCCATTCTAGGCTCGCAGTCAGCTGAGCGACATACCAGCTCGCCAAAGTTGTAGATCGTCTCGGCCAGGAAAGCAGAGAGTGCCAGATCATGCGCACGTAAGAGACGCTCGTCCTGTGACATGTCCTTCTCCAAGTCGATGCAAGCGAGGTAAAGTAGCGAGTTCCTGTAATACGGTGCATATTCGGCCTTTGCCTGTTCAATCATTCGTTGTCATTGAGCGGGCGCCGCGAAAGTTTCACGCTACCAGTCGCACCTTATAATAATCAGCCGCAACACGATAGTATGCACCGTTGACGGAGTTGTCGACGCCATCCAGGTTGTCCAAGATCTTCCATGCGGCATCGATGTCCGTTTTGCTCCCTTCGAGATCACCAAATAATAATTTCGCGTGAGCAAGCGTGGAAAGGACCAAGACGTGAGCATCAGGGGACTTGTCCTGCGTTATGCGAGAGAGTAAATCTGTCAAGAATTCAAGGTGCTGCGCGGGGTCTGCGGGACCGGAGGCGATTAATGACCAGTAAGAAAAGAAGGGGAGGGGTGCAGTCAAAAAAAAGGCGCACTGTCTATATCCTGCGAGATCTTGATACCCATCTCCGCCAGCCTTAAAGGGTTTAGACGCTCCTCGAAGTCACGCACGAAGCGGGTATACACGTCGACACGATACGGTTTTGCAAGTGAATAGTCGAAGAACTCGTCGACTTTTTGCGTCAGCTGATGCCATAGTCTACACACGATTGCCTATCACGTTAGGAACCCGTCAGACGAAGGTGGGAGAGGTGGTGAGCGTGCGCACTTGCGTGAGTACAAGTTCTGGAAGGATTCAAAAAAAGGGTGGAGGTCGGAGGGAGTGGCGGAGATGGCGGTTGTAAGATATTCCTCGACGTCGAGCCTCGGAGGTCTCGGTCTATCGGAGGAAGACTGTGCTGAGGATGACATGGGTCAGGATGGCGAGGGACGGATGGATCGCTCTAAACTACTGTTGGTCTGCTTGCACGACAATTCAACGACGTGACGCGTCCCTCCCTGTTGTTTGTCATTGTGTGTCTAGCGGATGCGGAGACGCGGACACCGCGCGGACAGCACACCCACCCACGGCCACGGCCAAACCAACCACAACGGACTGCTCACTATGCATTTATACATTTATTATAATGAAGGCTGCGTCATTGCGCGAGGCAGTGCCGTGACTGTGCACGCCTGTCCAGACTCATTATGGCTCGTCTGCCGTCTTGTGGGGATCTGCAAGAGTGTAGTGAATCCGTATACACCGCCACTAGTACTGGTGCTGTTTCCATGTTTATTTTTCCAACTCTCTGAATTAAGCCGTGTGGTTGTCGCTGTGTGCATGTGCCAATGGATATGTGTATGTGTCGGTAAGGACGCAGGTTCCGAGGCGGCCCGGGCTGTGCTACCTGGCTTGGCCGACTCACCCTGCCACGCTCTGGGCGCTGCTGCTGCATGGTCGGCCATCCCTGCTTGCACGCACTCAACCATCATGTGCGCCTCTCTCCTTCGTCTACCCTTCGACATCCTCGAACGGGTCGTCGACTCTCTCGACCTTCCTGATCTACTCTCCCTTGCGTTGTCCTGTTCGGCATGGAAGCACATCGTCATTCCTCGTCACCTCGAATACCGCGAAATAACGCTCTCCGTCGATCACAATTCGATTTGGAGACACCTCGCAGAGCGGCCAAGCCTGGCTGCCAACGTACGCAGACTCGTTATCTCAGACTCCGAGTTCTACCACTCTAGCCTATTGTCCTTCGCGACGATAAGCCACCCTCAATGGCGAATTCCCACCACCCTGGTGCCGTCTTCGTCAGGTGGCACCTTGTCCCGTGTGCAACAGTCAGAATATCCTCTGAGGGCGTTGCGGAATATGAGACTACTCAAGACACTTGAATTCGAAAACATCTTCCGATGGTCGCAAGGATCACCTGACACACTCTCACTCTTTCTAGCGCACATCCCCTCCGTGGAAAATTTAGTATTGAGATCGTCCAGATCTCGTGGTATTGAAGTTGAGGGAAACGTTGAAGATGTCCCGGTAGGCACATTATCTTGTGTCCAAGACGTCTCGCCCATTCGATGATCGATCACAGTTGGTTTGGGAGTTCCCTAACCTCAGGTCAGCCGTGTTGACCGGAATGCCCTGGGAAAGAAAATATCTTCGTCCCTTTCGTGCCGCCTTGTTATCCTGCTCGGATTTGCAGGTCAGTTCGCCTGCCTTTTCAATGTCGTAAGGGCACGTTTCTTAACGAAATATCAGGTCCTTCATTTGCCACATTTCGTTGGTTACGGCTCCGATATCGCCTCCTTGCTGAACGACTGTCGGTTTCCCTCTCTCATCGAACTAAATCTAGGCTGGGGTTGGACGTTCGACACGTACCAGTACGCGCAGCGGTTCCTCGAAGCGCACCCTACCATCGAAACCTTGACGTGGTCCTACGCATACAACGTCACCTTACAACAGGGCTCGCTTCCCAACCTCAAGCATCTCTCTGTCTCCCACCTCTCCTTCGTGCGCGCCCTCAGCGCTGCGCGCGGACCTGACACGAAGCTCTGCCTTGAGACGCTCGGCGATCTCTTCCTCTTTTCGAGCGACCTCCCGACAGACCTGCAGGACATCGATGGCACGACCGTGCGCAGGCTGTCGATCAAGTTCTGCGACAGCCTCGCGACCCTCCGCGCTGTCGCTGCTTTCTTCCCCGCCGTCACCCACCTAAGCATCCACGGGAGCGTGTTCATCCGTCCCAAGTCCCGCTGGTCGCGCGCGTTCCGTAAGGTCGTCCGCCGCCTCTTCCCCCGCCGCTTCGCGAACAGGATCAGTCCCATCTGCCCTCGCGTCGAGGACGTCCTCCCACTCTTCCCGGAGCTTGAAGATCTCAGCGGCTCTAGCTTTCCTCACGGTGTTGCCGCGTCCTCCCTCCAAGACATCCGCGCTCGCTTTCCAAAACTCCGTCGCCTCGAACCTTTTGATCTGTAGCCCTGCCCCCCTCTCCCTTTTCATTTTCTTCTTTTACCTTCCTTTGTTGCCGCTTCCTTTTCCTTTTCTTGCTCTGTTGGACCCGTTGCCTGGTTTAGTCGCTTCGTCGTTGCTGGTCTTTGGGCATGCTCCCTATACACACATATCATCTACCAATACTGTAAAAAATATATGTCGTCTAGTCTTTCGACCCCGGTTCTATTTCCGTGTAGGTTTTTCTTACGTGGTGCGTCTGACTCTTACCTATATGTAACGAGGGGCTGAGGAAATACGATCGTGGTATGCTCTCATCGGCGTACAATTATGCTTACAAAACGCAATGCGAAGTCCGGGAACATTCGAGCCCGCAAATTGGTCTGACTGAACTAATTTCGCCCCGTCTGGCGTGTATTATCTGCCGTGAGCAAGTTAGGAGCCTGGAGTAGAGGATGCATCGTTCGCAAGAATCGCTTCACTGATCCGCTTCGCGTACGTACGCTCATACCAATAATCAATCAATACATTATATATTTCAAGTATAAATTACAGCGCAAGTGGAAAAAATTGGAGTGTTCGAATCGAGCTATGGCTACATTACGAGAACGAGTGTGGAGGGATGTCAAAGATTTAGAAAAAAGGTCATACGTTCTGAGACGGATCATGGTGAGACAACGTTGGGCGGTGTGGAAGAGGTGAGTGGGGTCCGTTTACTGGAGGGATGGGATGGCTTGATATAGCTGACAACACCACTACATTAGTTTGAGGAGTGGGAGTAAATCGAGAGCTGTGCTCGTCAGGCAGAAAGTATACGGATTTGTGTTGCTCATCGATGACGTCCTCGAAGATGGACCCATCGGAGGTCAGCCTATTCCCGGGCACTAAAGAGGAGATTTTGTGCTCCATAATTGAATCGGGCCGGCCGCTGTGGCTGCCCAGTGACGAAAAGCTATCTTTGAACGAGACAAGCGTCGCCATGCCCTTCCTGAGACTTGTTCCGAAGCTGCTGGTGGAGCTGCTTGTCTTGTTCGAGGAGCCACGCGATCCTCTGCTTGTGACAAAGTCGGGGAGGTGTAGCTGGGTGGAGGCGTACGAAATTACCATGCGATAGTGCCTCTGCGCCTCCTCAGCGAAGCCAAAGAATGCAAAGAAAATGAAGGCGGAAAAGACAAAGATCCATCGCTGAAGTTCCAACCGGATAGCGGTGACTGGTATGTCAAGCCATTGATCCGCGGAGAATTGATCGATGACAGAATAGTCGAGATGCGCAGCCTCCCAGCTGCCCCACGGGAATAAGGGCATGTGATAGGTTTGGATGTAGATGAAGCATAGAGAGATGCCCAGGGTGCAAACACTTTGAGCGATGGACAACGCGATGAGGCGGGTGTATCGGCTCTGATTGGGGTTCTTATTCGAGCCTAGCATCTCGTTGAGCTGCCGAGAGCTTTTCCAAAACAGGTAAATATTGAGACCTAATGTGCAATGAGCTGCAAAGGCAGGAGAGAGGCGATGAGAACCCAACGCACAACTATATACAAGAACGATGAAGGATATGACAGGAGGCCACAGGAAAGATAAGGGGTATGCCAGGGCGGTATTGAAGACGACCAGCTGGCATCCAATTCGCTCGTAGATGGAGAAGCGGCGTCCCTCCACAACAATTTCTGGGATACTGTCAGACATAATATGCAAAGGGACAGAGGTGGACCCACGCAATATCATCTGGAGGAAGGGAAGTCCGAGACCAATCGCGAGATCAACGAACATGGCGCGGAGCTTCTCAGCTCTCGTTGCCGATAAAGTTGTAGTTTTCGACGCGATTTTATACAAGCGACGGCTGATTACAAGTACCGCCAACGGTGCACCGACGGTAAAGCCCACCGCGAAGCGAGTGGCTGTTTATCAGCACAAAAAGAGTACGAATCAGTGATTGCGGGAGAGAGAGACGAGATTTACGGACATATGTCGCACCAGACTGGGGCCAAATTTTCTATGGTGTTGTTCCAAACGACCGAATTGATGAAAGCGTTCAAACAGGCCAGGCCTGCCCAAGCCAAGTACAAGGAAGTGCCAACATTCTCAGCTAGAGGGAAAGAGAGGCCAAGAGGTGTCAGTGCGTTCAAGGTAATGTAGAGGAAGGCATTGATGAGGTTACCTTCCAAGTGCCAGTAAAGTGGAATGGCACATATTACGAAACCGATGAAGGAGAACGCGGAGTATAGTTCGTTTGGGTAGGCCATCGAGAGAAAGGCAACCAGAAGGAAGAGCGAAGGTCAAAAAAAATTGGAGAGAGAGGCGGAGAGATTTGAAGCTGTATAAGAGAGCGAGGGGCATCGCGGTGACCTTGTCTACTGAGAAAGGACATCCCTTTGTGTCTAGGTACAATCAATATTACATGCAAGCCGGCAGCGACGAAGGCTTTGTCCGCGTACAACGCAAAGTTAGCAACGTAAACGAACGACACGAGATTCTTCCAGTGAGGGCTTTATTGTTCCATAAATGTACAGTTGAAAGACGCGCAGTGTATCTCCTCGGAATTACGTGCGGACATTAGTGCTGTCCGCTCAACTGAGCTGCTGGTATCTCTAGACACCCGAACCGATGGCGGCACGATCTCGGGGGCACATCCCTTTTCGTCCGTGTTTGAGCATGAAAATTCCCCTGAATATACACTATATGCTGGCAAACAGAAATTAAAGACAACAGGAATCTGCGAGGTTCACCACAACATGCATACATGGACCTTTGACAGTTAAGTATATCTATGTAGTTCAGCACTCGAGACTCAGAGTTATCCGAGTCCTTTATTCTTGAACCGATGACACTATCCATTGCCCTGACTACATAGAGACGACATTCGCCAAGAGAGCACACGGTACATTCTGGCCTTGTCCCCACTCAAGCCAAAGAGCATGTGCAGAAGATATCATAATGAAACTGTTGATCATGAATATCATTGAGCCAGGTGGCACCAGGGAGAATTGAGATATGAGCGCGGTGTCTGAGGAGGCAGACGAACGATGAGAGACGGTTGGCCGGTTGGCCTTCCGGGGTCCCAGCACAAATAAATACATTCCGTACTGTAGTACTATTCTGAAAACCGCTGTAAATGTTGTTCAGATTAATTGGGAGTCACCTTAAGTTTACTAATGCAAGTGGTGGTGGATCACTGTGTATATCACAACGCGCCATTGAAATTTATATTGATGATTGTCATTGACCCAGAATTCCAGATCGTCTCCCACCCCAACATACGCGCCCGTTGTGCCCGGATTTATTCAGACCCGCTCTTCATTGGGTCTCAGATCTCAGATCTCAGCTTCCGTCGACCAGCCGGAATGTCAATGTAAAAGCTTTGCAGGGGAACTCTCAGGATCAAGTCTACGTACGCACTTTGGAGTACCTATCACTACAGTCCTGGGAGGAATCCCGGGTTCAAATGATCACACCGTTCATCTCGAGTTCCCTATATAAATCCATCTATATTCCGAAGGTGCAATGCTACATTATAGTGTGAAACGAGCTCACGACTATCATGAAAAAAATTCGAAGAAATAAGGTGATGAAATATCGTTACAGAAAAGTGGCGCCCTACAACGCCATCAAACACACTGGCGTGGGTATGTATGCCGATAAAAATACACGTATAGGAATGAGTGTCTGAAGCTGCGCTGACCGAGAAAGAAACACAAAGAACGAAATGACAGGAAACGGAAAGGAACATAGTTCAGACCGCGTCAGCGGCGTCGCCAGAATATCCGGGTGTGATTGATTTAGTCATGTCACGGAGTTGAGGCTGATAAGTCGCAGGAGGGACTGCCGGGGTGGTCGCAACCGGTTGGGGTGACTGACTCTCCAGCTCGGGTTCAATACTGACCACTGAGGAGGACGCTGGAGAGTCCGAGGGCGAATACTGCTCGATCTTGAAATCGGGCTTAAGGTCACCAGCGATGGAAATAGACGGAATCGAAAGTTGGTCGGAGCATGAAGCAATCGAGTCGCAATCACGGTGCTTTATTCCAGACGTGACCACAGATATCGTTACGCCTTTGCTCTTCATTTGAGAAGACGAAGTACTGAAAAGGACGTAAGCCCCCGAGTCGAGACTATCACATTGAATTACGTACAGATGTGACGACCCGTGGAGAGTGCCAGACGACGTCGAGAGGCCGATACGAGTGGCGAGCGATGTGTACACAAGCCGGTAATGTTGGCGCGCCTCATGCGCAAAGCCGAAGAACCCGAAAAAGATGAACGCGCAGGCGACCACTGCCCAGCGCATCGTCTCGAGCGACTCAGCCAATAGGGGAATGTTCTTCCAGTAGGAGGCTGGTAACTGGAGGACAAGTGAATAGTCCTTGTGCATGTCGGCCCAGTTTGTCCAATGTGTGACACCCGACCTCGCGTTGTTCACTATAGACCACGTCCCCAACGGAATGGTTCCAAGTATCTCAATGGAGGCGAGAGCCATTAGGCGGAAGTAGCGGCTACGATTGAGGGAGCTGTTGGATGACATTATCTCCTTCAGCTGACGTTCTCGCAGGTACAATGTATAGATGGTCCTGACTGTCACTAATGAGCCCAGCACTAAAGGGTGAAGCGAAGCTAAAACACTCACCACAATAGGTCAAAGATACAAGACCAACCAGCACGGGCCACGAAAAGTAAAGGACGAAAGACAGGGGCGTAACACTGGTAGAGAGGAGAGGGCCGAAATCCTCCAATAACAGATAGCCATGGCGCGAAACAATGTAATCTGTATTGCACCCATGTAAAACAATCGATTGAGGGTGAATGGCTGGGCGCACGTACGCAGTGGCATCCGAATGATGGGAAGGCCAAGGCCAATGAGCAAATCAGTGATCACGGCACGGCGCTTCTCTGCATGCGTGACCCTCACAGCGTTCACCGTAGCAATCTTGTACAGGCGACGGTTGATGCAAAGTGAACAAGCCGGGATTGCGACATCGGTCGCGGATTGAATGATGGCCGCTGTAGGGTGATTCAGTGTGGCGCTCAAGGAAAAACGCATCGAGAGCTCACATATGTAACAGTAGACCTGAGCCCGGATGACCATGTTCTTGTTCCATACGATCGAGTTGATACATTGGATCAGACACCCAAGACCAGTCCAAGCCATGTACAAGCAAGTACCCGTATTCCAAGCTGTATAACGCATCCTCAGACTTTGTGTTTCTAACACGCCAAATACTTCCACGTACCTTCAAGGTGCCAGTAGAAGGGTATGACACATAACACGACACCAATGAAAGAGAAGGCGCTATAGACCTGATTCGGAGGGACGCCCATTGTGGTTCTCCAACGCGAAGGTATAATCAACAATCAACAGAAACCGAAATAGAGATGATTCGCTGGAGGTGGACCAAAGGAAAGGTGAAAGTCGAATATCCCAGATGGAGCGCTTTAAGCAACGCAGCCAGTAGAGGGCCGACTGCCATGGCAAAGCTCGAAAGTGGACATCCCCTTGTATTTGCCGACCGCTTTGCTCACTTCGCAATGAGGCACTCTTTTGTGTCGAAACAGGAATGTAGTTTATGGCTCGAAAAGGTAAGGCACGTGCTTGCGTCTATTTCTGGACGCGGGCCGAAAACTCTCGGCTGACAGATGAGCGAAAAAGGGAAGTTATCCCAGTTTGATAGCGTAATTTCAGGGCCGCATCGTTGAAAATTTCGAACCAGCCAGGGACAGGAAATGGTGAGCGGAGGCCGTGTCACGATGGTTCGATGGTAAGACCAGGTATGGTACAGTAGAGCCACAAACAAAGTGCGTAATCTGACTTCCAAGTCACCTTGTCCTCACGTCCCTGGTCATGTCCCTTTGGGGACGAGATATGCACTATGTCATGTAGAGCATCAAAGGCGACCAGATTCTGAGTCCCTGAGAAGAGGAGACCGAGACCAAGAAGGCACAGCCATTGTTCTGAGACAAGCAAGGATGAGATGATTACTTGCCCAGGTTCCAGGTGAATTCCCTGGACACCTGGACGAGGCAAGCATGACATCCTGCACTCAGCTCATAACTGAGAGGCTACCCACTTGCGTACTGGTGGCGATTATCAGACCGTCGATTGCCTTTGTCCGAATGTCAGCTACTCTGATACAGTTACTGGGGAATGGTGCCGTGCCGTAGAACTTCTGAGAGAACTTGGCCTGGAGGTGGCCAAAGATGAAGAGTAGCTTCGAGGCCGTTTTCCCTCACCAAAGGTATATGAGGGAAGATACTCTTTTGTCCGCCACACGCAGGATGACTCCGTGGTTATCATTACGTTGTGCTTTTTGTTATACATCATCAACCGATCCGAGTCCTTATTGTTTCGCTTTCTCGCTGAAAAGAAAATATACCCGATATCCAATCACTGTGAAGGACATCAGGGGCGGGTAGCATGCAAGTATGTCAGATCTAGCTCACATGCAAGAATAATTAGTCTACAGGGAACAAGGTGCTACAGATGTAAGAATCCGAAGGATATCAAGCTCATAGGATTTGCTACAGGTTATAAAAATGCAAATGTAGGGGCAGTTGACGCAGAAACTGCCCATGAAGATAGGAATAAATGAGCATAAATACACAGTTCAAGGGCCGGTGACAGTCTCATGCACAACCGTCATGTAGATCATTTCGTTCTTTCTGGATCCCGTGCGCGTCGACAAGCGATGTTGCGTGAGTCCGCGAGGTCCCTGCGCAACGGGAACCATGGTGACTCCGGGGCCGTTAACGTTGAAAGGGGAATCACGAAAATGAGCAGGGATTGCACCAAGCGCATCAATTATCGTACTGCCAAGTGATGAGCGTGTAGAAAGAGGTGATGAAGAACGAGGGGAATCTGCGATGCCACCTGAGTCTAGAGGGGAAACTGAAGAAGGTATGGTTGGCGGCAATTTTTGCCACGCATCTACAGGAAAGACGAAGCTACTGGGCGACGCAGAGATGATCGGGTCTACGTCGATTGTTGTGGGAGTGGCAGGGGTCCCTACCAGTGATTGCTTGAGATGGAATGCAGGCGGTGCATGGTTCTGAGGTCTGGTGGTGGGCGGGGGTAATGGCAGACGCAATTGCTGAGCGGTACTAGAGGTAAGGTAGTTATGCGTTGACTGGGCGAACACGGCCTCGTTGTCCTCTGGTGGAGGAGGGCTAGGAGTAGAAGTACGTGTGGACGGAGCTTTCTTAAAGACGGAAAAGTGCTTAGAGTGGAAGGACCCAATTGGGGAATGCAGGTCAAGTTCGTGGTCCCAGCCAGACCTCAGCAAGTGAACCGGGACCATTGCTGCTTTGGGGGAAGACCTTACACTGGGCGAAGCGTGAGTCATGGGGTAGTTAGTTAACATCTTCCGAGACGTACTGCATAGGTAATACACCCCTCTCGAACCTCTGGAGAGCCAAGTAAACGTGGTACGATATCCCCTTTGCGTCTCCTCTCCGAGAGCAGACAGTACAAACAAAAGAAGGGACCAAACGGGAATAAACCACCATATAAGCTTGCTCTGTAAGCCCATCGGTGAGTGCGAGGGTACAAGCTCAACTTGTGAAATTTGTGAGCGAGTTTGCGATATGCTTCTCCACGGTAGCAAGCCCGACGACGTGATAGAGGACAAGACGTAGACGTAGATGATTGCCACGTACAGCGTCCCGCTGATCGCAAAAGTGATACGGCGGAAAAGGCAAATGACGTCATCTCGGGTGCGTGGGGGAAATAACACCTTGAGTTGTAGTGACTTTTGCCAACATTGATTGCAGCAGACACTATTACGGCTCTTAGTCAAAATGACAGTCGTAATAACCACGTTGGGTCGACTCACGGCAAAAGAAAATCCCAATTACAGAGATGCAGAGGGGTGGAAGCCAGACAACAATCAAGGCGGGGAGAGAGTCATGGACCGCTACCTGGCAGCCGAAATCCTCAAGTATAACAAAGCGACGATTTTGAACAATTGCATCTGCGTGGGTATAAACTTCATGACGACGGCGTCCAGACATGAACGAGACGCACGCAAACCCATGTACAGGGCGGGTAACAGAAAGCACGTCATAGCCTCGAAAGCCGCCTCGTAAGTCTTGCCTTGTTTCTTTTCAAAGACTCGGACGGAAGTGACCGCCTCAAGCCGGCGAGAAATGCATAAGAAGCAACCAGGAAGGGCGACCATGGCTCCAAGGAGTACAACGGAAGCTTTGAATAAGATTATTATACCGTCTATACTTTGAACGAAACTCTTACAGATGTCACACCACACTGGTGCATGTTGACCTTGGTTTCCGAGCCAAATGATGGAGTTGATGCCATGGATGATATTACAAAAAAATAACCAAGCAATGATAGACGCCGAGGGGATGTTGCAATAGTGGACTTGTGCTGGGAGGATCAATACGAGGAGAGAGCTAGAGAGAAAGGAAAAAATGGGGAGTTCGAGGCCCATGGTGCAGGCAAATCTCTGAAGGACCCAACACTTATAACAAGGCGCAAAGGGTTGATGTGTTCACAGAAAGGTATGAAAGGTATCCAGGAGTCAGGAGCTTCTCCAGGGAACAACAACACTGAATTCCGCATGTTAAGAGATTGCAAAAGCTGCGATTTGTCCATGGGTAACGGACCGCGGAAACAAGGGTCTTGCCAGATGGAACACAAGGTGCACGAGGAGTCAATGCCGAAATTCGCCACAGAGACTCGGGTGAATAAAAGGGCCGGTTAACCAGATGGGCGTCATGAAGTTGGGCAACATTGAACGATTGGCACAAAGAAGTATCCCAAGATGGCATGTTGAAGACATCAGTGTCGGGTGTCGGGTGTGGGGTACTAGCTGTGCCCCCCGGCCTAACGGAGTTAAGGTGAAGTGGCTTTCCATGCATGCGTCGCGTCCAGATAGTTATAACCTACGCCCAGAGTCGGTCCTGCCTTGGTCCAGGCGGACACATGATGATCGATCATGACTGACCACGCGACTTGGGCGTGCTTCATTTTATTTTAACTGATGTGGTCACGAGAACACACACCTTCCATGACCATGACCTCTGCAGTGTCTACGAATCGGAATAAAATTCTCAAGATCAATGGTCACAGCGACACTATTCTCCCCCGGGACCGCATACATCCCCCGCACAGCACCAAACTATCACCTCAATTCTCACTCAAATGCTCGGACGACACACAGCCCCCCTCTTCTAATGAGGACGATCCCAGCGATATGAGCGCCGATGAGAGCGACAGTCAAGGGCCAGCTGGAAATATGACAACTCCGACCCTAAAAGAGTGCATGACCGACGAATTCGACGTCGAGAGTGAGTTTTCTAAGCGTCCGCCCCGCTCCTCTTCTTGGACAGACTCGGACCTTTCCATCATTGTTGCCGTGGTCACACCACTCGTGAATTGGCTTACCGGGAATGATCTACTCAAGAACCTCTTCCTCATCTTATTTTCGATCGTTTACCTGCATCAACTTATTCAGGGTATGTGGTGACGGTCATACGTCGTTTCAACCAGGTCACTGATTTCCCCCGAGTTCCATGGGAACTTTACCATGCTGCACGGCAACGGCGAGCCCACCCTTCGTTCCGCTCACTCAACTTGCCAGAACACGAGGAAGAGGCTGCGATCAGAATCCAAATGAAACTGGCAGCAGCGGAGCTTCAAAGGCACGAACTCGCATATCTCCTCATCTCCATGATCACGCCCTTTGCTGGCGCTGCTCTTCTTCGCTCTGTACTCGGATTGGTCAATGGCGTTGACTCAATTTCGTGGTTTAGCACAACGCTCTTCGTTCTCGCAGCTGGCGTACGGCCGTGGGGACACCTAATATCTCGTTTGCGAGATCGCACGACTTCTCTACATGACTCCATTCACTATCCTTCCCCTGACACCCAGTTCATTGCTGCCTCTCGTCTTCAAGCAGTGGTCGATCGTGTGAGCAAGTTAGAGCAGGAGCTCTCGACAATGAAGCCCCTCTTGGCAATGCGTGCTCATGTGGAAGAAATGCATGACGATCTTAGCAGCGCCTGCAAGATACAGAACGCGCAATACGGAAGCAGGAACGTAGGAGCGAGTCCGTCCGCGTCTCGTATGATACCCGCTTGGCTACACTGGAAAAAGCCGTCTCCCGAATAGAACGAGCGCAAGGAGAAAGGGCTCGCGGAATAGTTCCCAGCAGTAGTAGTACAGCCTCAAGTGGTACGGATGATTGGGCATATAATCGTCTCGAAATCATTCCCGGCTCCTTTTTCCGCTTCCTGCGTGCCCTTGCCAATGGCCTCACTTTCAACTATTTCGACCCTCCTCTCTCACCAAGTCCAAGCGTTCCAGCAGCATCGATGAGAAGCCGTCCGTCACTGCACCACACCAAAACCCCTAACCGGCTGGAGACTATAGAGGAAGATGAAATGGAGCGCCGTTTTACCGTTCGACTTGATGAGAACTGGAGTCCCGGACATGCTGATAACGGGATACCACTCATATCCCGTCAGAGCGATCTCGATACTGTAGGCGCTTGCGAGAAAGGCCTTTCACGACAACCACGTAGTCTTGCGATCACCGTGGCCAACGTCGTTAGCCTACCTTATCGCCTTGCCGTTGGCATTCTCGTTGCTATTTCTCCACCCCTCGAGCATTTTTTCAACTGATTCGGTCTATTAGTCTATGGTATCACCCAGTTACCTTCTACTGTAGTGCCCTATTCTCCACTTATTATCCACAGTCGTAGTTTCATGTGCCGGGTGCTTTCACACTCACATTGTACCGTGGTCTAGTTGACTATGAGCCTTCCAGTTCGCCCTTTGTTGGATCTGGGCGCACCCGAATCATGTTGCGTTGTTCCCTCGTTCATGCTTTGTTCCTGGTATGGCCATCGATAACTGGAGTCAACAAGGGCTGTCGAATGGAAGCATTGCAGTACTCATGTATCGTCGTGGTCAACGTGCCAAGGCATAAACGGAATCAGGTCTTCCCCCTAGTCTGTATATATAATACTAGCGACATGAAGGAGACCTCATATTTTGTAGCATAGGCTCCACCGGTCATATCGGGAAACGATCATTAGGTATCAGTGGGCTCACAATTCACGTTATTAGTTTCCGTAGAGCACTGCGTTGGCTCGGGGCAGAAGAAGCACCACAGTCAGACCATACCGTCCTCCTCCAATCCCAGTGCGCGCGAATACGACTCGCCGCACGTATCCCTTTAGTATGTCAGAAGGAGCAGGAGGTTCAGGTACTGTATTATTATGGGTGCCTGTGTCCAGCTGAGGCGGATTTCTTGTTCCGTTGAAGGTAGGTCACGTGCAATATGTTGCGACAAGTTTTGATTGTTGTTGTTCCACACCTGTGCTTCTGTACTGTACTCACTGTACATCGTTTCTGGCCTTTTCGCATTCTACCTTCTCCACATTTTACATTGATCTGGACATGGCGCCATTAAAGACTTTTGAAAAGCATGCGACAAAAGTGAGTCCTTTCCATACAGCCCAAAGTCTCTTTGTTGACTCTGTGGTCTGCCTCGTCGTTAGTCTCGTGCGTCAGACGACAGCGTCTGGGTCCACGATAGAGCCCCAGAGGTCCCCAGAGCTACCACGCAACTCTCCGACCTAAATGCGTCGCTCAGCAGTAAGCTCATGGTGACGAATTTACACTACGAGATTACGCCGAAGGACCTGACGGTATGCCTGTTACACCTACGCTCTGTTCGCGTGTCATGACCTTCGCATCATCTGGAGGCAATTTTTGGACAAATGGGCACGCTCGTGCGCGAGCCATTTATCAGGGTACGAAAGTCCGACTACCATTACCTCGCGTTGTTGTCATAGAAGAAAACCCTCAACCTTCTCGCTCCTCCATTGTCGGATTCTGTTATGTTGACGCGCTTGCGCTTTCCTTTCGACTTCACGTTGTCGTTTTCACGCCCGCTTTCGAACCTTAGTATGACCGTAGTGGCCGCTCATCGGGTGTCGCCATTATCATGTTCGAAACACCGGCAGAGGCAACGCGAGCGAAAAAGCAGCTGGACGGGGTCTTGGCAAAAGGTGTGACTACTGCATCACTTGTTTCATCTCCAACTTCTCAAGTCGCCTCGAAGGACAACCCATTTCTATCGAGTTTGATCAAGGAGTGTCGCGACGTACAAGCGCGTCTGCGCCCTCCTTACTTAACCGAATTCAGAAGCCACCACTTTTGGATCGACTCGGTCAAGCGCAAACCAACGCCAAAGTATCCTTGATGTGAGTTGGTCCTGCCGTTTCACCTGCTTTTTTTTACTAGCGTCTCTTCCCAGCCACAGCAAGAGGTTGGGTGCGATACGGGGTAGAGGGCGAGGGCGGGGGACTGGTGCTGGCCGTGGCCGCACTTCCACCGCGCCACCGAAGAGTGCTGCTGAACTCGACAATGAATTAGATGCATTCATGGCAGTCGATAATGGATCTGGTACACCTTCTGCGAAGCCTGCGGAGAATGGGGACGTTGAGATGGCCTAATCTCAGCAGGTTCAACTCTTATGTCAAGCGGTACCTTACATATTGACCAGTTCACGATCATAGTGCTTCCTAAGTTGTATCTGTTTATTATGAATGCAGATTTCCTTTACTCATCTCCCCAAGATCGTTGCCGCTCGTGTACTGGTGCATTCATTCGGGAGGCCGTCATTTTTACGGTACAGTCGACACTCTTATATCCCATAAACCCCCATCATACCTCAGCTATATGGGATATGGAGTATGAGGAAGGTGCCAAAAAACAGTGTAAGGATTGTCCTCACTGTCCATACCTGCAGTGACAGTCTCAGTACCTGTCCATGCTGCTCATGTGTTGAGTGTGGCCTCTTGTTGTGCTCTGTCCATCTTGCACCATCCACTGCTTTGTCTCACTTGCTCCATTGCCTGACACTGCCCAACACCCATCTGACTACTGTATGAGCTTATGGAATGACCATGACTATTGCACACCAGCAGTGAATGCAGCACCAATTGCATGCTCCACCTCCTCTGGCATGATCCTCAGACTTGCTTTCACCATCAAAGTTGAATGGTCATAGTCATGGTCACCCACCACCACTGCCTGCACCATGGTCATAGCTGTGGCTGGCATGACATAGTAATACTCACCTGGCCAAACACCCCACATTTGCTGTGTTCACATTTGTCTTCTTCATGGTACCCACCTGTCACTGCCAAGGGTTTGGCTGCAACAAGAGACTAGGGTGTGAGAGAAAAGCTAAGTCCTTGCAGTGACTTAGAAGACTATTGTAGCAGAGGTTACCACTATAGAGTCCATCCTATAGCCACCTCTATGAAAGGAATAGGGGAACACAATGATATTGAGACAGGAGACTCAACTTCATCAGGAAAAACCTCACCCTCACATTTGTATAAATATCTTCAAATGTGCTCAAGTTTGTTCAAATTTGAGCAAATTTGCAAGCTCCATTTTTGGCAAATTAGGAAGGTCCCCCTCCTTGATTTTCTGAAAAATGGTCTAATTTGTCAAAATTTAAGCATATTTTCACTAAATATATGCAATTCTCTCAATTTGATATTTATTTTACAATTTTTTTGTCAATTTGGATACATTCAACTTTTTTATTTTACTGCATTTCCTTAATATTATCAGCAAATAGGGTTATCATTCTCTTGTATTACTAATCATAAAAATTGATTGGGAAAGTAAAGGATTAAAAAATATGCTATGACATTGCAAAAAAGTGGGCAACCACAGAATGATACTGTCACACTAGGACATCACATGTCTTAGTGTGAGGGTTTGGGTTCAGTTCGGTTTAGGGTTTGGACACCTTGTCCAAGTCTGGTTTCTGATATGGGTCGGGTTTGGAGTTCTATCCTTAGAACTTGTATGGCTGTGGTTTCTGAATGGCATGTAGTGGTGCCAGCTGTTCTGTTATCACTCTAGGAAGTGATGTCTGAAGGTGCAATGATGTCTTGTATTGCACTTAGTTTGTTGGTGATTCACAAAGCTCATGAATGGAAGGGGTTCTGGTGTCTTGTAGGAGTGGCTCCTGGTTGCTACTGGTGGTTGTAGTATGCGACATGTATTATAGAGGTCATAGTATGCAACTTGTTCATATAGACTGATAAAACCTAAGAAGCGACCTCAGCTAAGGAAGAACAAGCTATATATGATGTTGTACCTAAGAAGCAACTAGGTACAGTTAGTAATGTAGTGTGTGTTGTATGTATGAAGTGTACTCACCCTTAGCTAAGGAAGAACAAGCTGAGGGGAAGACTATTCTACACAGGTTGCTTTATATGTGCCTAACTAGTCTATGACACAAGTCTAAATGACTATAGGTGATGCTCCATGATGTCATGATGTCATGTGTCTCAACACTCCTCCTCATTGCCTATGTAGCATGTGGAGTAATATAGTATGTATGCAATCGAATGTAGTATGTATGCAATTGAATAATTGAAGCTATTGTAGTGTGTAGGTTGTGGATACCAGGGTGGGTGTATGTGAAGCTACTCCTCCTGAGGTGTGTGACACTCCTCCTCACCCATGCAGGGAGTCACTAGCATAAAGGCCTAATGCAGAACATAATCATTCAAAGTCCAGTTTTGTGAGGGGTTTGGTTAGGACATCTGCAAAGTTTCAGAGCTCTAACATAAGCAAGGTGAGCAAGTTGAGACATGATGAGGTCCCGAGTGGAGTGATACTTCACAGGATGTGCTTGACATTGGAATGGGTGGCGTATCTTCAGCAAGAAGATGTGCAGCATCATTGTTGCAATGCAAGATGGTTGGGCCAAGGGGTGGAGGTCAAGGTCAGCAAGTAGTTTGAAGAAACACAAGTTCTTTCCCACATGATGCAGTGCAATGTACTAGGTAGCATGAAGAGTCGGCAGTATGGGTTGTTTCTTGGAACTAGGAGATTAAGCCAGAGCCCAGGGTGAAGCAGTAGCTGCTTATGGAGCGGCTAGTATCTAGGCAGTTGGCATAGTCTGAATTGGAGTATCCTGATAAGGAAATGGGGGAGTTGCCACCAAGGAGCAAGGACAGGTTATGTGCCTTTGACATAGCAAAGGACTTGAACAGCAGCATGCAGTGATCAGGGCAGTAGCAGTCAAGGAAACTGCAGAGGTGACCAATGGTGAAAGCGATATCAGGGCAGGTGGCCACAGCGAGATAATTGAGACTGCTGACAAGTTCATGATAGGGGTTTGCAACATCCAGGCAGAGATGGAGGGTGATGGGCAAGGTCCTGTCAGGGCGGTGAAGAATGAGTCCTATGGCCATAGGTGTATTGCAAGGGTGAGCCTCAGTTTGGTGGAATTTGTCAAGCAAGCAGCCAATGAATGCAGATTGGGAGATGGCAATAGAGCATGGTCACGATCAGGATGATGGAGATGCCAAGAGCAAATTTGGCAGGGCCAAGATCAGAGATTTCCCAGTGAGACCTTAGTTTGCGCTTGAAATGAGCAATTGCTTGGTCAGAAGAGGATGCTGCAATGATATCATACATGTAGCACAAAAATAGTGGTGCCCTCAGAAGATTTGTGCATATAGACACACCATTTTGCACATGTGATGGAAGTCCCAAGACTGGACTGTGTCATGGAATGTGTGTTCCACACTTGGCTAGCCTGCTTCATTCCATAGATGGATGCATGAGTTCCCAGACCCAGTCCTGTTTGCCAAGCTCCTCAAACTGGCTGGTTGTTCTATATAGGTGATTTCATCAGGTGGCAGACACCATGTAGGAAGCAGTTTGGATGTCCAAGTGATGGAGGTCCCAGCCAAGCATAGCCACAATGTGAGTACTAGGTGGAGTGATTCCAGACAAGCAGTAGGTGCAGATGTCTTGTTGTAGTCAATGCTGAGCATTGTGCATACCCTTTGGCAATGTAACAGACTTTGTAGCAGACAATGTTGCTGGTGTCACTGTGCTTGTGTTTACAAACCAGTTTGCCCTGCAGGGGACAGTGGCCAGGTGGTAATGCAGAGCATGGAATTAAGGTAAAGACATGTAGGTCTTGAGGCTCTGAATTTTGTCATGCGTGCCAGCCACCCAAAACTCCATTCTTGGAATGTAGTGCGTGGCCCAAGAGGGGTCATCACTGTCATCCAAGCAGGGGGTTAAGGAGCCATTGCGAGGGTGGAAAGTGCAGTGTTGACAGAGAAGGATGGTCATGATGGTCAAAGGAAAGAGCTCATGAGAATCAAGTAGAGGCATGAATTCGGCAAGGAAAGCACTAGCAAGTGGATGTGACTTAGCAGCAAGACACTCAGAGCAGTGGAGGGGTGGTGCAGCAATAGGAACAGGTGGAGGAGCAAGAGATTGGCAGACTCAGCAGTAGGGACAGGCTCAGCAGTAGGGACAAGGTCAGGGCAAGCCGACAGGGTGAGGGGTAGGCACAGGATCAGGCATTAGATAGGTGCGTGAGTCAGCGGCGGGTGAGTGGTGTGAGTGGAAGGTCAGCAAAGGAGTGAGGGATGAAAGGAGTGCCAGAAGTGACATGCAGACATTAGGAGATTGGGAAGTGGAAGGCAAATAAGGAACTTCCCAGCTGGGCGGACATCAGGATCAAAGGAGACAATCATACCAGGGAGAAGATGTGTGATTGACAGTCTAATGCTGATGAAGGTGACATGGAAGGAGTTAAACATG